>JAIUND010000310.1:0-83480 GCA_034699125.1 Gisinianus flammeolus
AGACTATAGGACAAACTATAGTTTCCCAAACAAATTCCTATTGATACAAAATCCTATGGGATCCCAATGAAAATAATGTGTGGGAGAGGAAGGCAAACTAAATTTAGACACTATTGCACATCATATAGAATTGTATTAGACGAAAAGAGCTTCATTGAAATCTGTTTAGAAGTTTTAACACTTGGTTTTTTTTTTTGAGGGCATAATATTATCATTATCATAAATGACTTTACACCCAAGACTGACTCTTGAATGCAAGTTGAAAGATAAGCGAGGAGAAAAAAGCAAATGAAGAGAGAGAGAGAGAGAAGTCACATCAAGTCAAGAGTTGATAAATAGTCTACCTCTACATGATGATGAAGAAACGAAGCAGAAACAGACTCCGTGGTAACGGCTAACGCCAAAAAACCCACTCAATTTTTCTGGTAATTGTGAGAGAAAATTGCAATTTGTGCATTTTTCTCCACCATAGAGACTGTGTTTTGAGGACTCGAATGCAATGCAATTTATGCAATGTAGCCAAGTGGTTGTGGAGAGTCACGTCTACAGTCTAGTCCTTGTCTGTACAGTACATTTAGGTTAGGGTTGAGACACATTTTCAATCTATAGAAAGAATGAGAGCGAAAGAGGAACCAAAATTGCAACGGCTCCAATTACCAATTGGTTTCGTTTTCAGACTTTGATCTGTGTGTGTGTGTGATGTGAGGAGAATACGACGTGAGAAAAGTCAAGAGTCTAGTGGTAGTTTGACAATCTTAAAATGAGGCTGTGGGTTTTTGTGAGAGAAACCCGTTCCATATCGTTGTCTGCGTGTGTGTGAATGAGTCATCGTATTAAGATGATTGTATGCAAATGGAAAAAATGCTGAGAGCTCTCTCTCTCTGTGTGTTTTGGTGGCAATTAGCAATAAGAGAATATCTGGAAGGGGAAAGAGAGAGAATGTGCTACAGGAATATGTTGTACAGGAGCCAAATTCAGATATTTATAAATTATAATGTTTGGAGGAGAAAAAGAGGAGATTCCAGGAAATTATTATATAAAACATTGGATAGACATTGGGATTCACGTTTTCATTTTGGACTTTGTTACGACACATGACAGGATGCACTCAAGATTCTCTTCTTGGATTCTGGGTGCATGTGAAGGTGAACATTGACTTTGAGTCTCTCCAATGAATATTTGTATTTGTACATGGTCAACAACAAGGGAAACGAAACGCAGATAGTCTCATGACTGACCATGAGGATTAATTGAATTTACCTTGTGTCGAGATGCGCTACAAGTAAAAGTGAATGTTCACAGTGTGTTTGTCTTCGTGTAAATATGTGTGTGTGTGTGTGTATGTGTGTGTGTGCATCCATCGAGTGGTGAGTATACCTCTACATTTTACGATTGAAGGATGAACTTTAATCATTTCCGTCTTTTTGGGGTTTCGGACGGAAATTCTTGAGCATTAATTTGAAAAGGTGCATAAATACATACATATGTAAATCTGTAAGATATAGCAAACTCCATACATGGGTATATAGTCTATAGCGTGTTGATGTTGTGGAACACACGGGCAACCATAATATTCTATGATTTACGGCAAGAATTCCTATCAAACATACCTTTACTTCTACTCATTCTGTGTACAGTACTTGGTGGTAATTTTGGAAGGAGGGAAAAAACAGTACAAAAGAAGGAAAGGGAGAGAGAGAAGACGAAACATGGTGTAAGAAATATATATATACATATATATATGTTTGTGATGGTTGGATGGCAAGCCAAACTCTCTCGTTGGTAGTACATAGTAGTAGTATGGTGCCAACTTGGTCTTGGTACAGGATACATAATAAAGCTCAGGTGCTACTGGCTTGGCTTGGCTCAGATTCTAGTTCATATTCTGTATGTACAACCCCGTTGCTCTTGCTTTGGCTGCGTTGCATTGAATGAAGGGAAAGAATTTTTTTTTTCTTCAAGGGTCTCCATTGTAAAAATAGCTCCGTTGAAAATGATGATTTAAGAGTGGAGGGAAATAAGGATAAGGATGACGGACGGGTTGAAGAAAGAAATGAGGAGAGAGGGAAAAGGAGACCCTCTCTTCGGTCTAGTGTTAAGTTACGGTCATCTGTGGAGGCAGTATATATATAGGGATATTGTATTGGGTGACATGGGAACAATTTTAGAAGAATGAATGAGGTAGTGAGCATGTTGAATGAGAAAGAGAAAGAGAGAGAGACTAAAGGAATGAATGAGAAGAAAACGTTTCTCATGTTAAGTTGTAAGGTGTTTTTTTTTGTTGATGGTTATGTATAAAACATTAGCCCACCAGTGAAACTCTCTCATTTGGTCCATCTGTGTTTGTATGGAGACTTGAAGGTATACTTTTTCCACTATGAATTGAAATGAAATGAGAGGATGAGTATACATATATATATGTAGTAAATAAGATCAAGGGGTTGTTTGTTCTATCAGCTTCTGTATATGTATTATGCTGAGCTCTCGGCTCTGCTCTATTTATCAATGAAGATGGTACACATACACATGGTGATATGTATATTGTATATACACAGACGAAAATGAAATCAGGATCAAAAAACTTGGGACTTGGGGGAAAGAGTGAATGAATGAAAGAATCAGGAATCAAAAGGAGATTTTTGTATGATGAGAACGGAAGTAGAGAGAGAGAGAGAGAGAGAGAGAGAGAGAATTGAATGAAAAAGGATTTCTCACACACACAAGACAAGTCTCTCAACGAAATGCAATTATGACGGGGGGATTGGGTTAGAAAGTAAATGGACAGGGCACTATACTGAGATGTAAAAAAAAAGTGATTGAAAATTAAAAACGTTTTTTGTTTTGTTTGTTTTGTTCACAGAATGCCAAGATATGATTCAACAATGTTTAAGACGGCGACCTCAAGAGAGACCCAAACTAGAGGAAATCCTCAATCATCCATGGATGAAAGTAGCTTTAGATTCCTCACCCTCCCCATCTACTTCACCTTCCCCCTCCCCCTCCCTCTCACCTTCTCATTCACCCTCGTCTTCGGCGAGTAGTGGTGCTGTTCAACAACAACAACCTCCACAACGGCTACCCGCCGTTGTAACTGCTTCGGCAGTAATACCCGTCGCAGTCACCTCCTCCAATCTACTAAATGATAATAATAGTAATATTAACAACCAATCGACGCCCTCCACTTCCTCATCTTCGACGTCTTCTTCCTCATCGACAACATCGTCGTCGTCATCCTCCCTCTCGCCAGCCCCGGATAAGGCTTGAAGTTACAGCTACTTAGGGTCAATTTCTATTTAAAATATAATAAGTAATTATATAATTCTTTCTACTAACTAACAACCATCCTAAGATTTAATATACGTAAAGTGTTTTTTCATTTACTATTATTATACTATTTACAAATATATATATATACATATATCATGTAGTATAATATATATTATACCCAGTATTAAGTTATGTCATATATATATATATATATTATATATTTATATATATATATGTATATATTACTTATTTAGGGAAACTTTTTTTTTGTTGCGTCAAATATCGTACGTAAATCGTAAAAAAAAAAAAATCCTATATACATTTTAAATATATATATATTAATCGATATCGTGCGACGGAGCGAGAGAATTATTACTAGTTATGTTATGAAGTGAAATGAGATATGAATGAACGGGTGATTGAAAGAGAAAGAGAGGGATAAAAATATATATATTTACTTTATACTGTTAGATTTCTACGAAACAGAACATACTGAATGAAATAATAATAGTAATAAAATGCATTGCAAAATAACGGGAGAGAATAAGGAAAAAGATGTATCTAAAACAGGCTACATAAAATACACACAGATTGTATCTTACCTGGTTTTTTTTTCTTCTACTCTATAAAAACAAAAAAGGAGACTGGAGAGGAGCAAACGATTTCTCAGAAACAAGACTACCAAATAATTAAATAGCCAATCAAAATATTTACTTTGATGTAAATCAATTGAATTTTACTGAATATGCTTTACTTATAATATAATACACACACATAAATACATATATATTTTTTTGAGTAACGTGCATACATACATATATTATATATATTATTTAAATATATTACTATGAATTATTATTATTTTATTGTCCTTACTACTTTACTATAAAATATTATTACTATGAAGGAAAAAAAGAGAATATTCTTCTACTAGAGAATGAATATATTATTATTTGAAGAAAAACAAATACATATAATATATATAGGAAGAAAGGGAAAAACATATGAGTTTTAAATACAAAAGAAAAAAGATAAATCAAAATAAACGGAAACCAAAACCAGGAAGAAATCATAAATCATACCTACATAGACTAAGTTTATTTACATACAACATGTAGGTACACATTTATACATACAAATACCCCGGATTTACAGACACGGTCTCATCATATAAAATGTTAATAATCATTACATTTAATTAACTAATAATAAAAAAAACCGCCAGATTTACCGCAAAACCCTTTTGTTTTTTCAGTATATAATACAATACAATAGAAAATAGTCAGAGTACTTTTATATTTTCAGTTCCAGTCAGTCGATATACACCTTGAAATTCTCTCATATGTAATTATTATTATCATCATCATCATCATCATCATCCAGAAAAATAAACAGTGTATTCATTAATGTGCTAAGCCCGTCGTTTTCATATATATACAGACACACGAAGACTATATGAAACTCTAATCATAATCATAGTTATACAGGTTATACAATTATTAATTATTCCATATTATTACATATACAATATACATATATATACCATACAATATGTAGCCATATACAATTTAAATATATAAACCAAACTTTTACATAGATATCTATATGATATCTATTAGATGACAGAAGAAAAAAACTTACATACACACAGTTGCTCTTGTTCTTGTTGCTGTTATAATATTATATCACACTCGTTATAATCCTTGTCCATGTGTCTAACTCTATTATATTATATATAGTCTATATTTACCAACTACATAATTGTCCATTTCAGTTTGTTCACTTGTCATCATCGTTATCATTATCATTATCATTCATTAGATCAAATGAAGAAATTTGTTGTCATTTTAGTTTCTCAAATATGAATATCATCCTACGTATTTAAGCAAGAAAAAAACACAAAAAATATCAGTAATCAGTGATCATTATTACTAAATTTCAAACTGCAGCGCAAAATGAAAAAAAAAAGGTGTTAAATTTCCCAACAACAATTTGGTATGTGTTGAGCGAGACTCTCGCTGCGAGAGAGAAATTTTTAAATGCCTATAAAATATGACAAATTATATGGGTTCAAAAAATAATCATATTATTATTTAGTTGTTACGTAAATGATGTATGTATCGCAATAAGTCGTAAGAAATATTATAATATAATAATAGTAATTCAATTTTATACACATACATACACTCATACCCACATATACACGCTACATTTAATTTAATTTATACTTATGAGGAATTCTTTCGTCTCGAGTATTTTATATTACATATTATTATTATCATCTCGGTAATCGGTATACGCGTTTAATAAAAAAAAGTTAAGTAGTTTGTACTCCACAAACATATTTATTATAATTAATTAGTGAGTGTATTTAATGATATGGTATAAAATTGGGATTCGGCATTGAAAAAAAAAATCGTTTTATGTTTGATGATTTGTTTTAATAACTGAAAAACATTAAAAACTGATGGAGGTACCTTTACCCATAAAATATTATTATCTTATATTATCTTGTAATAAATATTACATTTTAGTATATATTTCTAGTAAGTATATGTACACACAATCGCAATTGGTTCTTTTTTTGTAATACTTGAAACTTGTAAGCCCAAAGATCAAATCGAAATTTCCAAAAAAAAAAAAACAAGAAACTATAAATCAAAATTTATTTATGAAAACACATGTATTATATTATACTGCTAAAACGACGGAATGGTAATCATTTTTTCCGAGAAAAGAAAATGTGTATGTAAAATCTTGAAAGTGTGGAGGCACACACACAGTTTGTTCAAAACACAAAACGAGAAGATGAATGAGAGAAATGCAAAACGAAAAATATATAATGAGCAGTTCAATCAATTTATAATACTTTTTATTACTCCGCATATATACAATATTATAATAATATGTATATCGATATTGTCAAAACTAATTTATGTTTTAAATGAGGAAAAACACGATAATGCTCAGTTAAAAGAAATAACTCTGCATAGACCAAACAGTTTTTGAGTTATATATATTATTATACAGATATAACACAGCATAATATTATTATGTACTAACTAAAAAAATATTGTAAAAGCAAAAAAAAAGAGAAAAAAAACATAATATAATATATTATATAATTATAATATATACGATATAAAATGTATTATGAAAAGAAAAAAAAATGAAAATATTGAGAAAAACTGCGACTGCGAAGACGACTAAAAGGAGAGAGAGAACGAAAAAAGAATTTTCTGGGGAAAAAATATTAAAATATATATAAAAAGAAAGAAAAAAATATGGAATTACTTTGGACTAGACAAGTTTTTGTGCTGCGTCAAGTGTACATAACCTTGTAATATTTATACGATAATATGATGATAAGTATTAATAATTAATAATACTGATACTGAGGAGAACATAAGACAGATATTTTTTATAAAAAAACACACACTTTTCAAAAACTAGGAAAACAAGAATGCAATGCAATAAATGTCATGTATAAAAAAAAAATTCACATTTCCCTGTGTACCCAATTCACTCTCATTTTGTTTCAAAATTCATACTCATAAATCTCATAAATTGCATGCATTTAATCTTCATCATATTATGATATATATCGTACATGAAAAAAAAAACTATAAAGACCTGGTCAATCCGTCAAATCCATTCAAAATTGTTTTTTATCCATACACAGCTGATTGATTGATTTGTCTCATGGGGGGAGAAGAAAAAACTGCATCTCTCACACTGCTCTGATTTTGATACGGATCATCATCATCATCATTTTCATATGGAATTCCAGCAGCTCTTTTAAATTGAACTATATTCACCATAAAAAAAATGACTATAAAATAATGGCAATATAGCAGTTATTTCTCGTCCATACTAGAACTAAAACGATTAAATGGGATTTTTGAATGAATAATGCACCATTGTTTTGCTTAAAGTGCACTCGCCTTCACGAGAACAGGTGTACAACAACCAAACCACCAAACAAAACAGAAAACCCCCGTACCTTCGTCATACATTCCTCAACCATAAATAAATACAAATACACACAATCATACTTCACATATACATATACATACTCTGATACAAATCGTGTCATTTCATTTTCCTATCACGACGTGACCACATCTCATTAGTTGACTACTACCCAAAATGAAATTCCACTGGAAAGGAAACGAAGTTTACTCCAATTCAATTCAATTGACTCCTTTTTTTTACACTCCATTCTCTGAATGATCACATAATATTAGAAAGCATATGGGAAACTGAATGAGCGTAGATGTATGGTAAAGAAAATGGAGTAAACACACACACAGGCTCAAATGAAAGTGCGTATAGACCTGTAGACTGTATAGATGATGCATTGGCGAGAGGATGAATGGAAAGTACAATACAGATACATAAAATTCGGGCGTGTGTTAATCAATAAATGACAACTTTTTAGCTTAAAGGGAAAAGGTTGGTTAATTGCATGTTCGACGTGAATTATGATATGAGAGGAGTACGGCGAGCTATCTGAATCATGTTGTGAGTCGTGTGGCTCGTGTGTGTGTGTGTATGTTGTCCCTTCTTCTTCTTCTTCTTCGGCTTCTCCCGTGTAGCTTCCAGGCTCTCAACTTAATGATGTTTACATAATTTTTTTCCTCTACTGTCTCTCTCTCTCTCGCAACCTCAATCGAGTTATTTGGATGTGTGTGTGTTTGTGTGTGTGTACTCACAATTACATGTAGTTATGACTTTCTTCAAATCTACATTACATTACTTGCTGTACAATTTTCAAATTTGTATCATACTCATCAGCTCTGTGCCCTGTGCATGTGCGGAGATAAATATGAGAAGGTGCAGCCGCGGCATGGACATTAACATCAATATTAAGCGCGTGGAAATAAGCGTGCGTTTTTGAGCTACTGCTATCTATACTTCTTCTTGGAAAAGGTTTATTATTCTTTCGTTTTGCAGTCAATCTTATTGATAATTTTGCTAATTATGAGTGTAATGTGTACATTTTCATTACGTATATACAGGAATTTTTATGAGGTGATCATTTGATTTACATATGTACGATACTATGACATTCAAGTTCTGACTCTGGAACAGTCTCAAGATAAATATGTATGGTACTTTGAACAATTTCCTTTAGGACTCTCTTTCTTTTCCTCTTTGGATTATGGTACAGGGACACAAAAAAAATTTATAGTAATTTCCCAAATATTCATATACACAAGTACTTTGAAAGAAAGAAAAGAATCAGCTTGGCATGTCAACATTGACTTGGCACGAACAAATATCATTGACTTTGACTGACATAAATGGGTTAGATTTGGAGATTTCCCCGAGTACATTTCTACTTGTATACGATCTAATTAAATCTCAAGTTAAATCCCTTCATTTCCTCAAAGTTTATTCGATTCGTATATACGATCCAAGGGAATGGGCAGAAGAGCCACAGTAAAACTTTTAGGATTTCTATCCGTTTCCATTGATGGTGAGTATTAGCAGTTGGTGAAAGAATTTATAGTAGTTTGACTTTGGATCCTTCAATGTGAAAAAAAAAAACGTATGGAAATACAAATCGTTGCAAGATCATTGGAGATGAAAATTAAATTTTTCCCCGTGTGAGACAAAACTTATTGGACATGGATTGACATACATGATAAACAACTTGCAGAGCATGTGTACAACAACATTCGGATTTACATTTTTCAGTATGCTTCATGAGCTTTTGATTTGGTGTGATTTGACAGGAATCAAGGGAATTCTTTTAGATTCTTGACTTGGAGATACATATACATTTCGGGGGGGGGACAAATATAAAGTGTGTCAATGAGATCTCATAAATATACAGAAAACAGAAGACTGAAGATTCTGATTCTTTTTGTGAGCTCACAGTGGTGCCTCCGACTCTCTCTTGGAATGAGTATACGAGTAGTAACAAGTTAGACAGTAAGTAGGACAACAAAGATATTTCCGTCGGGGTGTTACAAGTGTTGGAAATATGGTTTCAGTTTTTTCCTTCAATACATTTACATTTTCATTTTTTGCTTCTTTCTTTCTTTTCCTCCCTCTCTCTCTCTCTTCTCGCTCGCTTACTCGCCTGTCAAGTTTCATACAGTTAAGAGGATTGTAATTTGTAATGAAGCTGTACAAACGTTTGCCATCTTCATCTCCACCGTCATCATCTTACTCTTGCTCTCCTCAACTTTAACTCTTCTGTCGTCTCTGTCTCTCTCCAAATATTTTGTTGCCTACACAATTTGTACTGGGGAAACAGAAAGAGAAACGGATGTCTCTACAATGTAAATAATAATACATATATAAAATAAAATCTCTATCGCTTCTCTTCAAGTTATTCTAGTCGTCATACATGTTTCACTTACAGATATTTTCGTCTATCCTCCTCTCACTACTGTCTTTTCTTTACTTGCCATCTCTCTCTCTCTCTTTCGCTCTCTTTCAATTTACTTTGTTTTTTCTCTTCTTTTCTATTTTGTATTCCTGTTTTTGGTCGCACCCTACTTTTTTGTATACTTGCTGCTATCCTTGTACTTGAATACTCTTGTGTTTCATTTTCCTTTTCCCCTTTGATCTTTCATCTTGAATTATGAATGAAATGCTCGGATTCAAATTCTCATACTCCTACACACACACACACACACACACGCACGCACACATGAACCAAAAAAAAATGTCTCAGGGGAGTCTTTGAACGAGGATACGAAAGTACAAAATGTGAATGACGAAAGTTCCATCTGAATCCTGAATTTGAATCCGTTCGTTCTGGATCTTGAATCCTGGAATCCTTTAGACACCCACACTCCGCGCATAATAAACAGTCATCAGTCAGAATATATATACCCATGAAACTCATGTAAGAAATGAGAGCACATTTCAAAGGCTAATTTCATTTCTATCGTTTAGGCTTTTTATTTCCCCCCAATTTTTTCTGTAGGTATAGAAATTGACATTTATTTCGTGTACGATATGAACTGAATGAATTTCTATTTCTATTTTTGTCCACGTATTTACAGAGCTAGAGGGACTTTACTTTACAGATAACCAGACGAATACGTATCTGGAGTCTGTAGTCGTGGTTGGCCCACTAATAAAAGCGACAGATGAACAAAATGGAGCAATTTGTACTGAAAGTCCTGGAGAGAGAGAGAGAGATCCTGGACCATTGACTCACTGGACTTTGGACTCTCTTGAGTATATTTAAAGTGAATGATAGAAGAGTTTTTTTTCATGTGCCTACGCGGTCTTCTTGCCAATCTTGATAGTGATGTCAGAGAGAGACAGAGAGAGAGAGAGAGAGAGGAAAAGACAGGAGACGCCCAATTTACTTGTGAACTAGATGATGAAAAAAAAATTCAAAGCACGATGATAATAGGATGAAGTAGGCAGACAGGGAGAAAAAGAAGCAAAAGGAAGAAGTGAGTATTATCACACCAACATCCCTTTCCAACATGTACGGATATGCACGCTATAAATCCAAGGGAATCATAGAATGTTGATTTACTTGTCCAGAATGTAGACTATTGTAAACTGTGTGTGTGTTGTAGACCTATCGAATATTGATTGAGTGGCTCATTTGTTTTTCCCACAGTGTGAATCCATATGATCTTTGTAAATATACTAAATACATGGTCTGTACAGCCCCAGTTTGTATAAGATAGATACATTGTATGTACATACATTGATCGAATAGGAATACAAATGAATGTATGTATACCATATTAAAGTGAGGGGCATATATATTTGTATCTGTACACGGATTTTACACGCCATTTTCTCTATAGAGATATTCAATGACGATCATTTGGGAGTAAAAACCTCACCCAGAGAATTTTCATTTGTATGTACAGAAGAAACTTGTAGCTGTAGTTGTATAAGAGTGAAGAATGTGTAGCCAGAGAGAGAGAGAAAGATGCTACTTATGGTGTTGGAAATCCACTTACTACTTACAAAGGAATCTTGTCACAGGCAGAGCCTCGTTATTACTTCCTATTGGCTATGGTCTATAGTCTATAGTCTATGTGTGATATAGATTTATTCGAGTCCGATATCGGCTAGGAACTATGGACTCTGGACTATGGACGCATGGACCCACTTTCATTGTATTAGTAATAGTTGTATCTGTAGTTTCTACACCCCACGAAATCTCTATACTACTACTACCTACTAGAAAGTTAGAAACCCCTGCACACTCACTCTCTCTCTCTCTCTTTGGTTCGCCTGTCTCGCAGTGTCTGGATTTTGGCTGTGATGTTCGCTACAATTCCTGATCTCATGATCTACACCTTTGATCAAGAGAAAAATCCAGTGTTTCTATCCTCTCTCTGATGGATGCCTCCTTTCTTTTTAAGCTCCATCATCATTCTTAATCCCCTAAAGCCTCAAATCTCAACTTGTAATACCTTTACTGTCTCTTTCTCTTTCCATCTCTATAGAAATACAAAGGATTGAGAACATCCCAATTTAAATTTAAAGCTGCCTACGGAGTCAAAGGTTAAACAGTCCTCTGGTCTGTGCAGCTCGTACAAAATGCAAATCCAAAATTCTCACTTTTCATTGAACACATAAATGCTGCCCAATGTATAAACATATAGCTAAATATAAGGTCCATTTTCAATTCCATGTCAATTATATTATATACATATAGGTAAGATATATGTATGTCAAATGCGAATGTCAAAATTTCAGGTATTTCACTCATTATCCATGGCTTTAATGACATATTACTAATCATTAATGATTTACTGTAGACTGTAGCAGTTTAAACAACAATCACATTTTCTCGTGTGTGTTGACATTTTCATGATTGTCCAAGAGAGAGAGAGAGAAACACTGGACTTGTGTCAATTCTTCAGTAAGTACTATTCCAATTCTCATAAAATCATGAAATATCCGAATTTTCCCTCTCCCCTTTCCTTTTGTTTGCATAGGAAATTCATATGGATTATTTGGAGCTATGACTGTGGAGCGAGAGCGTCCACAAACTCATCTAAATCTGTTTATAGAAACCCACGCTGTGCTGGGGTAAATAAAGCTGATCGTTTGCTTAAATTGGCTTGGTAGAATTGCCATGGCCATGGTCTCTATGTACCTGTTCTGTTCTGTACTGTATTCTATTGTACTGCTACACACACACACGCCATTCTGTAAAGGGTTTCATCAATGAACAGTCTCTAATGGTAATTCCCGGGATGAACAACAATGGGCCACGATCTAGGACCACGTGAAAACTACTGACGATGAGAGAGAGAGAGAGAGACAGAAAGAGAGAGAGAGACCAATTTAGAAAATGGTAAATGGTCTTCCCTCTACGTACGATACATGTAGTTTAGCTTTACTGTATGAATTAGATTGCAATTTTAATTTCCATACATTGCAATCGTATTTACCATGTGATGAGTCCTTTCGCTTTTTCTATGAATATAACAGAGTACAGATACGAATTGAGACTCTGCACGAGGTCTCTCCTCTCGGCTTTTTATCCACATCCACACAACCAAAATTGTCCACGTATTTCTCAATGAGTCTCATCGTCAGTAGAAGTCCTATACAGATTCAGATACAGTGACAGAGTCCATGTGCGATGAACACATGTTTGGGATTCGAGTGAGCGAGAGATAGAGAGAGAGAGAGAGAGAGAGAGAGAGAGAGAGAGAGAGAGAGAGAGAGAGAGAGAGAGAGAATGAGAGAGAGGGATGACTCACTTAGCCTCGATGCTCTCATGACTTGGATGGTCGTGGGTGTGTTTGTGTTCACTCTGACTCTCACATCTCTTTCCTTTTGAGTCTCAGAAATGAGCACTAACCAACCAGCCACGAACCACTCGCATAATATCTGTACTTTGTGTATAGCTCAAGTCAACTCATAAACTGGCCCATTACTTACGATTTACCATGTTCTTACCATATAAAACATTATACCTTCCCCCATTTACCATTTACCATTTACACTGCCTATTAACAATATCTGTACACACATTTCTTCACAAATTCCAAATACCAAATCCCAATGATAAGTCCAACCAGAACACTAAACACTGTGTATGCATTGACTTGACTATAGACTACAAAAATACATAAGATATTTGGTTTTGGCTTTGGCTTATTGAGTCATCCTTCTCCTTCTTTCTCATCATCATTATCATCATCCCAATTTATAAACTCATTTCATTTCGTTATTATCTCCAATTAATTCGTCATTTGTGTCAATACTTTGTGTGAATGAAGAATCCACCATTTCCTTTACATTTCCATTTCCATGTACATTGTACATTGTACATACTTACTCCACACACTTCCACTTACACCCTTTTTTCTCAAAATCCCAAATCCCAATTTCATTTGATTTTATCGATTTAGTTTAAAATCTATGTAGGAATTTTCATTTCTATTCCCATTTGAACTCAAAATCTCATCGACTATATTATGGATAAAAAAAGTTGGAGGGATGAGAATAAGCAGATATTTGCTGTCTGTTGTCGTCTATATACGAAAGGAAATGTGTGGGAAGTCTGTGAGTGTGAGTGTATGGAGTTTTCGAGATGTTCTATTGGGCCTGAAATTGGGTTTGGTATTGGTGCTCATCATCAAGTGAAGAGAGCAGAACAGATAGGAGAGAAGAGAAGAGAGAAAGTTTAAAAAATCTGTGGGTTGTGACTGTGGCTGTGGCTGTGGCTGAGGCTGAGATTGAGGCGGACGATGAGACTGAAAAGAGTCGAGTAAAACAAGGAACTTGAATGTAGGTGTTGGATTCACAGAAATTCGTGATGATACATGCTGAGCAGTGTGTACAATAGTGCAGGAAGACGGAAGAGACCTCCAGACTGAGGATAAAAAAGGAGAAAAGGAGATGAGAGAGACGGAGGTGGTATGGGAAAATGTGGGGAATTGGGAAATGAAAAGAGAATGAAGATGTGTGGAATATTATGCATATTGCATTAATACAAGGCGTACAATTACTAAATACTAAATACAAGTACACGTCCCGAGCCAAAGCAGTAGCAATAGCCAAAGTATACACAGAGAAAAATAGGGACGACTCTCTCTCTCATTCTCATCTATGTTGTGTTGTTTGTGTAGAGTTTTTTTTTGTTGAGACGAGGCGTGAGTTGTGTCTGAAATTTTGGAGGCAGGAACACAGAACCCTACCTACTCATTCTTTTCCTAAATTCTTACATTTTGCATTTTCCCTGTTATGTTCTGTGTGTGTGCCTCCACTCTCCATTCATATGGCCATTCACACTGTACAGTTAGGGTAGAGATGCAACACAAGGAGCAAGTGTAAACTATTACATCTGGGTATACTCCATGTTTCAGCAACATCTATACAATCTACAATCTACACACACATGGATATTGCTAAACTGTTTAAAAAAAAAAGTTCACGCCGCATTGACTTTTTGGCTTTTCTAGTTTTAGCTTTAGCTTTTTTTGACTCGACTCAAGTTTTGAGTGAGTGTGAGTCTGAGCAAATGCATATGATGCAACTTTTGTTTTTTTTTTGTTCAAAATACCTACTGCGCTTTCCTTCCCTTGACTGTTGAGCTACTTTTACTCGAATCCGTACGTGAATTTCGCTTTTTCTTTTGAGGAAAGAAATCCTATAAATTCTCCGTTTGTCTGCTCAATTGGAAGGACTTTGCCTTGTGATTGACGTCGTAGACAATTGACAGTTTTTTTTTACCGGACTGTATTTTGATTAAAGTTTTTGTAAAAAAAAAAAAAACCGTACAAATATCAAATAGAGAAACTATTAGACCATCACAAATTGGCTCGTTTCTTCCAAAAAATTACACAGACTCGTACATATGTACAAATGTTTCATAATATCCATCCAAATTCATAAAGAAATCCTGGGCAAGTCCCCAAAAAAAAAAAACTATGGTGAGGCAAGGGGAAAAAAACCATTGCTCAATTTCACTCAAGTCTCAAACCTGGTTTCTATATAGTTAAGGCTTTTTTTTGTCTCCCTTTCTTATTCTTGATATGTATAAGAATATGATTTGGATTAAATTCCTCACTCGGGGTTTTTTTTTTTGTTTGTCTACAGGATTTCTGGTGACTTGTGAAAAAATTGTCGGGTTCCGCAGGAGAGGAATCTCCACTGCTATGTTTGAAAATTTCTTTCTTTTTTTTTGTACACTCGATGAACTCTTGAATTTGGAGTCAAGAGATCAAGATTAAGTTGCATGGAGCGGAACAGAAACAATTTACATGTACAATTTTCCATGTTTTGTCATTGTATCAAAGAGAAAAAAAAGTTCATTTCTTCCTTCGTTTATTCAACTCGGATTCCATATGCTATATGGCCAAAAAGAACAACAAGCTACAAATTATTATTTTTTGTCTCCCTCTATTTTTATATACCGTTTTCATTTACACACATTACGAACAATTTAATATTTTTTTGGTATTCCGCCGTATATTTTTTCCATATAAATGTCACATTCAAATTCAAAACATTTCGTGTGTGTATCTTCTGTGCAAACAATATTGGAGAGAGAACATGGGGGGGATTAATCAAATTAAATGAAATGAAAAGGAAAGGAAATGTTGTATCTGTATAATGATGCACGTGCTTTCGGCCTTGAGTCCACTGACATTTTGTCAACAGTATTTAGAAAATAGAATAACGGGGAAGGATAAAGATAAATCCCTCACAGGATTTTGTATGTTGCAACTCAAATTATTATTATTCTCATCCTTCTGTCACTGGCGCAAAATCAAAAATAGACTCACCGAGTCAAAGTTTCCACTTTCCAGTCGATTTCCCTTAATAATTAAATGGAATTTGTAAGTGAGATGAGACATGAGACAAAACGTGTGCTAGTTACATAATGGAGACGACAGATAAGAGATTTGAAGAAGATTCGTGGGTTACTTTTTTTCTTTTTTTTTTTTACTTTTGAAACCGAGACACTTTGTGTAGATGTGAGTAAGTACATGTGTGTGTGTTTGGGTATCTCGTAACATTGTTACATAAAAAACCCCCAGATTTTCCTATGTGTGTATATATTTAAAATCAGATATCTTTTTTTTCTAAAATTAAAATTGCATTTCTGTTTTGGTCCTCGTCCTAAAACTTTTTTTTTTGGCTCCAGTTGTTGTATATATATATTATCTACATATATATATATATTTTTTTGAATCGGATTTGACTAGAGTCCAACATTGAATTAGGCCTTGTTTTTCTCACGCTACATTATACAGGATTTTTGAAGGACTTTCAATGTGCAGTTTCTTTGTTTCAATCCTTTCATTTCCTTCAAATCCAAATTTACCGTAACATCAAACATCAAACTGAATTTTGAATTCAAATAAATTGCTAGCCAAAAAATTAGTCTAAGGATTTTGTGTGTGTGCACAATTTTAAGGATTGCATAAGAATTAACCAATTTTACACGGCCATAAAAAAAAATCAAACATGAACATGAAAAGTAAACCGAGTCTTTTCCTTTTCTTCAATGTTCAGGAAAAAAAAAAGAGAGATGAGTCAAAAAAATGAAATCTAGAAAAAAAAACACGGTTTTTTCTTATAATTTCTCGCTATACATTTCCGTATTTTGTATTCCGACTGTTGACTGCTGACTGTTGACTTTCTCTCATTTTTTTTTCTTTGGAGGGTAGGAAAAAGAGGAAATGAAAGAGAGAATGGAAAAACTCAAACCAAAACAAATTTTGTGCATTTCCCGTGTACTTTGCCAAATGGCCAAATGATTCATGGAATCTTCTTCCTTCATCTCCATTGAGAATCGTGGAAATCTATGTATAGATCAATTGAGACTATTTATAATTCATTGGTATTAGTCACCACTCTGTCAATTAGGACCGCCATCATGTATCGTATGCACACACATGTCAAACTGTAAATCCCATTATTGAGGATTAGGTACATATATCTGGTATCTGGATATGAACCATTTCCATTAGTCAATTTACGATGGCAATTCGTTAATGTTTATTTCCAATCAAAATAATAAATTCAGGCAGGAGACTCTCAGTAGTTACATGTTCTCATTTTAAACATTGACTCCTCTCTCTTAAGTGAGAATCGTCGCACGTACTTTTTTTTTCTTTTTGCATTATTGTTTTTTTCTCATATCCCGTTATCCTGTCATTTGCAAAAAAAAAATAAAAAAAAAAAAATGTAGATTCTCTATTACCTTTGGCAAGCCGACCAAAATTTCCAGGTCTTTAATTGCAGTTGAATATGTACTTGCAATATATGTTGGCCCATTGAAATATCATTAGTAGTCGTCCACATAAAAATAATAATAATGAAACAGCTGTGAAGTGGTATTTACTATTTCACATGCATCTCAATTTCCTACGCTTTTGCATTTGACATTTTTTTACATTTATTACGATTGACGATTGACACGTTCCGCCATTTACTGTACATTTCATATCATTCCTATGGAGTATGGATATTTTATCCCCTTCGTATCCCGATTGCCCTTGCAAAAATGCACTGTGGCTTGTCAAGTCGCCAGCCACAGGAACGTCAAAGCTTGCACGTAAAATAAACAACGAAAAACGCATGCATGTGTTGTTTTTCCATGAGATCTATTGAAAAAATAACTGCTCATACAGCTATATATATATATTTACATGCAAAAGGAGTTCCCAAAGTTCTTCCTCATCACCATCATCGTTACAATTCGATAGAGTTTCCTCATATATTTTGAAATGCTCAATGCAGAATGTTTGAGGAAAACTATATAGTGGGGATCCATAAGTAAATAAATGTTATTTAAACTCTTCTTCCCGGATATTTTGACATGCACACACACATTCAAAATGAACAAGCACACGGATTTGAAGGCTTATATAAATTGATGAGAAAATTATTGGTAAAGTTTTACTTTAATTAAATTTAATCTACTACATGCCGTATGTATTTCTCTGTATGGATCTGCATTTGATTTGCGTAGGTCATGTGCATCGTGCATCACTCGTCGTCATCAGAGTAAAAAGCTCTCACGCCATTCATTTATTCTATTTAGTTTCGCTTGGGATTTTCCAATTTTCTTCCTGGAAAATTCAAATCCACATTCTCTCACACTGTTTACATGTACCGTGTAAATCCTATGAAAATCCAAAGTTTTAATTTCGCAGAATACCTTCGCAATGACGACACATTTAAATACAGCTTTCCAGTGTTATCTACAAACGTGTGTATACGCTTAGTATTATTAAATATGAATACGGATAATCTTTACCTATGTAAAAGTAAACAAATACGAATACAGATAGGAAATGGGATTAAAGGATGAAGAATTTTAGGGGCTATATGGGAAAAGTGTGACACATAAGTATGCATACTAATTATTATTATTATTGTTAAATAAACCTTCTCGCCTCGTGAGCTTTTGACGATACAGGACACACATGGACATTACACTAGAGTTGCTTGTAATCATTTTGGAAAAACATTTACGCAGAGTCGGATATATGTCGCGTCATTATGACAAATGTAAATATTTTATATCTCATACTCATATGTCTATGTGTAGTAAACGGTTAGGTAAGCGAAATGTGAAGTGTTCAAAGTCCATGTCCATGTGTTTACAGGCGTTCCAAATTGCATACATATCTTACCTCTGGCATATTGTTGTTGGAATTGCTGTTCCTATCCGTGTCATTGTTGTTTCCCTAAGAAAACATAAGAATACCCAAAGGAAAAAGGAGCTTAGGATTATGTAGGATGATTTCTGATCGTCTACACAGATATTTGCAAGTACAATCAAGCACATATGAACATGTGTCGCTCTCTTATTTGCTATTGCTATTTGTCGCTCAAGTCCCTCTCTCTCTCTCTCTCATTCTCTCTCTCTCATTCCCTCTGAATTGTTGCGTGTATCGATATTTATATTTCGGTACTCGGGGAAATGCAATACATAGATATGAGATATGGAAATGAAAACGATCATTTTCTATTATGATCATTAGTTATTACAACAACAGAGCTTTGGGAAACACTTGAACAATTTCCAGTGGGGAACTCGTGTAAGTGTCGTCCATGTGTTTATGTATATGTGTGGATTGTGGATGTGGAGCTCATTCAAATTCAAATGCAGAGACTACCGAGTGCAGTCGGTCGCATACGATATATGTGTATTGTGTATGTACTCACATGATCCATACTCTATACTTACAGGCATAATTAATTCTTAATTCTCTATTGTAAATTCAAATTTTGAACACTCAATATTCAGTGATTGCTTTACTCTCGCTCTCTCGCTCTCTTTCTCTCAAATGTTTCTAGACAGTTAAAATATGCACATAGAAATACCAATAGAAATTGAACGTGTGCATTTATAAATCCATGTGGGAAATAATGCAAACAATTTGCCTTGCCATTTCGTATATGTACTGTGTATGTAAATAGTTATACTATCGAGAACATCAGTAGCAGTATACGACCAATAAATAGACCAATGGAAAAAGGCAAACGTGCAATGTTTCTCGAGAAAACTATATATGTATAAATCGCTTACCGTCTGATTAAAAAGTACAATTTGGATTACACAAGTAGCTTGTTGTAATGTCTTGGAGGGTTTCAACAAGAGTCTGTCGTTTGTCTATTTGTAGCTTTTGTAGAGCAAGAGCAGAAGCAAGAGAAAAAGAAAGGAAAAAAGCACGAGGAGCATGTGAAATGATTCCAATGTGTAGTTTGTAGGCTAGAGTCTAGAGAGAGGAAGGAAATGTTAAATGTTGGATGTGTATGCGACGAGGACTTCTCTCTCTCTCTCTCTTTCTCTCTCTCTCTCATATTAAGTCAAGTCATGCTGCGACTGCAAGCAAAAGTAAAGTACAGAAGTGAAATGACCTATTTTTCCTTCGTATTTTAGTGTTAGTTTTCGTATACTCATTCGTGTTTCATGTTCCTACATTCTATTAGTATAGTTTTAGTTGTCGTTTGTCGTTTGAGTTTTGCACATATCGTAGATATACAGCTGTTCCAATCTTCCTCTTCTCATATAGAATAGAGATATAAACATCCGCTATCACTAATTACTTACTCACCCACCTACACACACTACATCTGTCTCTGTGTGTGTGGAGAGAGAGAGAGAGAGAGAGAGAGAGAGAGAGAGAAAACTCAGGCAGGGAAGGTGGCAGATCTTGTACATACAAACTTGTCCTTGTTTTCGAGTGGCTAAAGCATTGAGCAGCTGTTTGCTCTCCGCACTTGTGTTGAGCTCAATGTTTTTCCATTTCTCGGAAATTCTTTGCACACTTTTCCTCATTCTGCTGTATTTGTATTTGTATACTTGTACATAAGATACTTGTACTTGTAGGGGGAAAACACAATAGCAATCGTAACCGTAGCAGCAATAACAACACCAAAACCAGTCTGATACACACAAATGAACAAGTACAAATAATTTGAGCAATCAAAGGCTCAAGATTCACGAGAAATCTTTGGAAAAGAGCCGAAGATTTTCTGCTCCTCTGACCTAAATTGAAATCAAATGCACTCTTTGCACAGTGCAATCTGAAATGTGTAATATGCAAGAGCATTTCTATGGAATCTCAATCTAAGTTTAGTTGGGAAATACATTTTATTGATTTTTAGCTGGAACACGAAATACGGAACACGGAAAACTGCAAATAGTGTACAAACACTTAAACAGAATTAAATAGTTTGGAAGATGGTGCACATGCTTTTGCATGTGCAGTTCATTTTTATTACGCACAACCTCCCGTCATAAAAACTCTAATACTAACAAACAAATCATCCAGGTTTCCTTGAATTCGTTCAATCACTTGACATTTCTTTGCCCTGCTTCAGCTTTTTTCATTGCTGCTGCTGATCGTGAGTTGGAGAGTTTTTTTTATGATCCAATCCGCTTGGGTTTCATTTGGTTTTAGAAGAGAAAACCGAAGAAAACTCGCTTCAATTTCCCTTGAACTGTAAACAGTAAAAACGGTGAACTGTTTGTGTGTGTGTGTGTGCTGTGTACAGATATTCCGTATGCACACACACACACACATTGTTTTTTATGACTACTTGGAATTTGAGTTTGAGCATAAAAAACATATAAAACCACTTGACATTTGTGAGCTTTTCCACGAAATTCTAATTGAAACGGGAGGAAATGAGTGATTTTAATTTGGGATTTCAAGGTGAAATCTCCTAAAACTTCCATTTGAATTACACAAACAATAAATTGACAGTTCTATGGAACGTCTGCTTGCCGCGGCTTCACAACGCAAAAAAATAATGTGACTCATCTAGTAAGATGATGAATTTCTATTCTTATCCAAAGACAGAAAGACCAGAGCGACGGAAAGAATAAAGTCTCACAATTTACGCAGGATTCTTCGAATTAGTGAGTATTTCAAATGTGAAACCAACTCTCCCGACTGATTTGGTATGAATCCGGATAAAAGTTAAGGAAATCTGCTAGAAAACCAAAACAAATGGGAGGGGAAATGAGTAGGTGAATTAGTCGTGTGGACATTCGTTGTTCATGTTCATGTGGGATGGTGAACAAAAGATTGACAGTCGTCCTTATATCTGTCTCTCTGTCTCTGCACTACAAATAGGACAAATAGGACAAGAAACATGAAACATGACATATCTCTAATATACAAGAAGAGAGAAGAACAGCGTAATAGTTTCTTTGCTGTTATCTTTCTCCTTTCTCATTTCTCAAACCTCTGAGGAGACTTTTGACTTTTGACTTCGAGCGGATTTTCCCATATTTCCCATATTTCTCTATATTTCTCAAACGGTTGTATTATGTATGCACTGTGCAGCTAAGGATGATGAGACTAAAGCTGAAGCTGAGAAGTGCAATGTGCGTCTTCTGTATTCTTTAGGTACGGACACAACCCGGAACCAGAACCATATACGATATTATACAGACTGAACTTGAATCTCCAAACCACCCACAGTTTACAGCTCACACACACGCACTCATTTGACTCATTGCACATTCACATTCACGTTGATGAAGAAGAGGAAAATAACAGGAGTAGAAAATAGAAAATTCCAGTCCGTTTTTATGCTTGATATTCAAGTATTTATGAAAACATATGCACGCATATTAATAGTTTCATATCAATTTTGTTTACATTTGCTCGGATATGCACAGTGCAGATGATGTGAGTGCATGATTTAAAAATTATTGGGATCAGAATTCTCTCTCATCCTTGGAAAAATTGGCCACTCCAATGAGGAAATGTAAACAAAAACATCAACAAAAACAACAACAACAGCATGAACAGATTCAAATGAGATCATTAGCTGGAAGAGGAAGAGTACAAAGGATAAAGGACTGAGGACAAGATGAGACAAACTATTGGATAAAAATCTTGGGCTTTTAAAACTTCCGTATGTTTTTGTTTTGAGTGTGAGCATTCATCATTCCATCATCTGTTTTTAAACAAAAGCTCATGAGATAATGGATAAGGACTATGGCAGTGGCAGTGAAATCCCACGCACATGGAGAATTCATTCATTTCATTGTTGTGTCAATTGTCAGGTTCTTTTTTTTAATCTGGAAAATATCCTACATCCCGGATTTTCTTATCTTTTTCCTTGGCTATTTTTCCTCAGGTCTGTCATTTTTTTTCTTCCTTTTTGGAAAAAGATGGAACAGAATTTTGTAATTGTCATTGCTCACACAAAATCCTCCCTATTTTTTTCACACTCGAGTCCATCTGTTTTCCTATTCATTCCAAAACAGTTTGGAATTGAATGAAATATTCTCAATTCTGAATTCTGAATTTTAAATTTGAACAGACAAATAAGGAAATTGAAGGACATTTAAGTGGTGATTTGTTTTCTTCAAAATTCTTGCACGCGCTCGGACTTGTCCTTTATTTTCTATTGATAATGTTTAGTGGTTTTCCGGTCGTGGCCAATATGGATGACCTCATACAAAATGTCCACCTTTCCCTATATGTTTTCTGGCTATCAAGGAATCGCCGCTCACCCACCAAAAGAAAAAATCCATGCAGGAAGGAATTCTAATGAAGGAATGAGGAAGAGATAGGAGAAAATATAATGAATCGTGGTGCTTTGACTTCACACTTTGAATGACATGTCACTCGTTACTATAAATGACAGTCGGGAAAACTCGAGGAAAACCACACACAGTGGATACATATAGTATATATATCTGTATATTATTATTTTACAGTGAAGACCAGAGACGACACGAGGAGAAAGAAAAACCAGAGGAAAAAAATGAATGAGGAAATGTAAAATCCGCTCTCTTTCTCTCTCTGTCTGTGATTTCATTTAAATGAATGTGATTCATTTCATACGGTTCACACTTCACACTCACACGAGGTGCTTTGAATGGATGTCCCTTCATGGAAAATGAAAACAGCAAAATAAAAAATACTGAGAGTGAGAGAGAGTACAAAAAAAAAGTTAAGTCCAATGTAGAATAATTCCCCAACTAAAATTTGCTGACAGTTGTATTTGTCAATTGTCAACGCTATTCCAAATGCCAACGACAGAACGACAACGACATTTAAAAAGGACGAGGACAAAGTAGAAGACGCTGAAGGAAGAAGAAGAAGATGAAGAAAAAGTCCGAGG
Source organism: Gisinianus flammeolus (assembly GCA_034699125.1). Classification (NCBI taxonomy): domain Eukaryota; kingdom Metazoa; phylum Arthropoda; class Collembola; order Symphypleona; family Katiannidae; genus Gisinianus; species Gisinianus flammeolus. Next base: position 23,839 of record JAIUND010000310.1, read on the forward strand.
CGTTTCGAGGGGAAGCAACAGTTGACTCTGGAAATTTCCGTGTGTGTATATGTATAGCGTGTAGCTTTAAATACATTGGAATTGGGATCCATTAAATAAATATAAACAACCTTTAGTTAGTCACTCGAGGACCAACGAAGAAAAGGGAAAAGAAGAAGGCGAGATAATTGAAAAAAACGTACTTTTCCCATGAAACAAACTTTGTTTTTTTTCTCTGTCAACAATTCTGCCGTACATGGAGATGCGAGAAGTTACAAATATCTGTAGACTTTAGATGCAATTCCATAATGAAAAAAAATATAAAATGCCAACCACTGTTCCAGTTTCCAGCAGCAGGGAGAAGGAAAAAGAAAAACTAGTATATACTGCTGGAGGATTTCAAGGACTAAAAACTCTGAGTGTATATCTGTATCTACTCTTTACAAAAGTACAAACTGTACATTGTACAATGTACATGCTCAATTTTTATAAAGCACCTTAAAATAGGACGACAACGACAATGACAATGTCCATACAGTGAATACACATACGTGAATTCTCCGTTTCCAAACCACATTGCACTGCATCGCATCGCATCGCTTCGTATTGTAATGCAATTTCGAGCTCCGTGTAAAGTCTGAGTCAATTTAGATTTCGATTCCAATGTACCCATAGTGTAGTGTAGTGACATGCCATGAGTACAGTTTCTCGTGGAAACACTCACACATACAGAACAGATACGATACAACACCCACTCCGACAAACGGCCTCAGAGCATTTCCTACTGACAGAGAAAAATATGAGCTTTTTTCCTTTTCTCTCTCTCTCTCTCTCCGTTTTGTGCTCTCAAGATTTCTTGAATGGTACAGAGTAATTCAATGTAATAAATGGCAAATGTTCACTTTGCCTCTTGAGCTTATTTTTCGTCTTTTTTCTGCTCTCTCTCTCTCTCTCTCTCTCTTACTGAGATTGGAAACTGTAAAAAGTTATGTAGAAAAACAAGACGGGAAATCTCATCTCAACTCACTCTGCTCAAATTCAAAGTCAAATTCGAATATTCTAGTTAATTTTATTCTAAATTGGATTTGCAAGGAAGAGAATTGTCGCCAGGCTCATTTTTTTCCCTCCACCTTTCACCAATTTTTTTATTGGTCTTGGTGTTGAAAGCTTTCAGAGCTAATTTCTACATGAAAAAGTGGAGATCCCGTAGAAAAGTGCAACAGGAGTTTTTTTTATCGTTTGAATGAGCAACTAAATTCGAAAAATTCTTGTTATGGAGCATCCGGGAATTTGACATTTAACCTTTACCGTTTTCCCGTATTGCTATATTGCTATTGCACATGGGCTCATTTTTTTTACCTCATTCGTGGGGCGGCAGCTTGAAGAGAGCTGAGAAGTTTGCACGAACCGTTTTTGTTTCTCTCTCTCTCATTTCTCTTGACTATACTCTGTGGCTGTGGGCTGTTTGGGTGTACTTTTGTATTACTTTGAGTATGTACATTTACGAGCGTTTTTCTCAAGATGACGATTAGTTGACCATTTGTTGTCTGAATGACTCTCATCACGCCCACTCCTTTCAGTATCACACTGGACAAGTTGTCTTGACTCTTGACTATCTCCAACCCAATCTATCTTTTTTTGACTTGTCCTCTCTCTTTCTCTCTCTCTCCATTTTACATGCGTGGGAATATCCGCGAAGATTGTTGTGATTTTCAATTCAATTCATTCTTATTTTCTTCATCATTTCATTGAATGAACTGAAAGAAAGGAAAAGATGAGATGAAATCTTTGTGTTTATATTGGAACATTCATTCTCCGTTCAATTTCCATTTCCATATTCTGTATACAACACAACATTCATTTAAAAACTTGTATCTGAATGGTTTTAGCTTTAGCATTGTGAGCAGCTGGATGTAAATAAGGAGAAGATATGAATTCTATTTTGTTCACATCTCATTCTCCATTCTCATATCGTAGGTAAACTCTTAAGGCCATGAGGTGATTGGAATGAATGAGAATGAGAGCTTCATTTAATGTGGCAGCAGTTCAGCTTTTCCCACCCGTCGCTCAATCAAATGAACAACCTTTGAATCATCCGATGCTCCCAAAATCTCTCACATGTCTAAACGCCAAACTCCAACTCCAAACCCTAAATTCTAAATCAAAACCATCATGATTTTTTTATTAGAACCTACTGTTTCATTTCTCAGTTACTCAGCTGTTGCAATTGAAGGATTTCCCCATTGAATATTTTCTCATGGATTTACCGATTTACGGAAGTAGCCAGAATACTTGGGAATGAAGACAAAAACAAACCTTTCCTTATTTTCTTTGACTTTGACTTTACGATGCGAAATTGAGAATCCAGAATCGGGTCACTGGAGTTGAGATTTGGGATTTTCCCTGATTTTTTATTGACAGTTTGCAATTTGAGATGTTGAATGAGTGCAAATATATACATTGTTTGTTTGTCATTCGTCTATTTTCCTGGGAAATGCTCTATGCAATTGCAATTGCAATTGCAATTTGATGAGATTGCAGCTGCTGCTGCTGGAACGGACTGTGAAACCGGAGAGCTGAGTGCAGAGTGAGGAAGCACATGAGTAAATATCCATTCTGCCTAGTTGTAACGTCGTAAATCGGATGGATAAATTCCCCACATTTGCCTTGTGTTTGTTTTCATTTGATTTCTCCTTGAGATTGCGGAAAATGCATATCGTATGGATGTATGGAGATTCGCAGATTGCAAATATGCAAGTGCAGTTATTGATCCTTCAAATCCAAACTTCAAACCATTTGGGTTCGCATGGAGAATATTTACTCTCTTTTTTTCTGTCAAGGTGGAAATCAGTGTGTGCAAATCCGAGGTCTCTTCTCCATTCTCTGTGCACAGAATACAGAATACAGATGCAGATGCAGATGCTGCTGCCAATGGGATGGAATTTGTTTTTTTTTATTGCAAGTAACTAGTTTGTAGTCGTTTGTTTATGAATGCTTCCTCGCTACCTTTATCGCTAATCGTTTTATTACTCTACATTTTCTCTTCACTTCCCTGCAAACAGAAAAGTGCACATAAAATGTGGAATTTCGTTATTTTATCGGCTAAGACGTTCATAATCATAAAAAACGTTAAAATAATAATAATACATTGTGCAGAATTATTTAGCATGAATATCCAACTTGAAGTTTGAAGTTTGAAGTGTGAAGGTAAAAAAGAAAAAAGTTGCAATGTGAGTTGACAGGCAATGCCAGCCAGAGTTCATGTTGCAAAATGTGAAAACTTTTAAATTTAGAAACGAGGCGTTCCAGCTGGAATTTTCTCTCCCTCTCTCTCTCTCTCTCTCTCTCTCTTGTCAGCTGAGAGAACGTGCGAGTGTATGACGACAGTGAGTACACGTAGATACATGTAAAAAGCCAAAGGCCAGAATGGGTGATGATGCGTGGGAGAAAAATGACGTGGAACCAACACACACACAAAAAAAATTCACATGCAAGCTGCAAAGACTCCAGCCCATGAATATATCTAGGTATATTCTTCTTGGGATTCCTTTTTATTGCATATGTTTTTCTTGTCTTCTCCATGATGTTCTATCCGTAAATCTTACGACTGGAATCAGAATAGCATTATTTAAAAAGGCTACCCTTTCCAATTCATGTCCATCATGCAAATGCAACTTCAAATATTTGCAAAACTCGCAAAAAAAAAAAAACCCCCAGTTGTTTATTCTCCATGTGAAACTCTGATTGTGAGTTTGACGTATGAAAATGGAGTGGAAGAAGTGACACATGAAAAAAGATCACTCAACACACGTGTTGGAGCATTCGCTCACTTTTCATTGTCTCCACACTTCCTTGGAATTGTATAAGGACGAGACGAACGACAAATCGGCAACAGAAACAGAAACGATAGAATATTATACGAGAGAAAATCCTTTTATAAAGCAAAGCATATTGAAAATTACAAATTGCCATTATCCATTTCCTATATGGCTACAATAACAATATGGACTTGGTCCAGGAAAGAATAAGGCGGACGAGGTTATTTTCCTCAATACGTAAACAAAAAAACATAGGGCTGAGGGAGAGCGAGAGAGAGAGAGAATGAGAATGAAAGAGTGTTGATGTCATTGCATATATGGGAAGGTTGTCTTGTGTTGTGTGAGAAATTGAGGATTGACGTCGTGCTGGAGAAACTGAAACTGGAGAAGTGGAGCAGGAGGAAGAACGTGTTCGATGCAGATAAAAAGTAGTTGGAGAGCAATATTGCATATGCATATGCACATGTCTTGCACGTGAAGACTCTTCACGACGACGTACATACAACAACGAGTGCATCCGTACTTGAACATGCTTTTCTCTTTTCCCCCACGACAGATACGATATATCAGTACGCCTGCGACTTTGTTCACGCGTACACTGAACAACGTACGTTGCCTTTACTTTTGTCTTCATGTGCGTCATTCTCGCTCCTGTCATCCGGAAACCATCGTGGAAATAGAATATCGAAACATATCGAAAATTGCAACAAATTATTTAATGCTCATCCTCATCATTACGCTTTTTTGCACTTTTATAACTATAGTGATAAAAAAAGAAAGAAAATAATACATATACAAAAATTCACAAACCAAACACAAACACCCACACACAGGAACAGGAAGTTCCTTTTCCATTCAGTTCCAGTGAGCAACTGTACATATATAGACTGTTGCTGTAACGGTAACGGTAAATGTCTCATAATGAATTTCATGGATTTGTATCATTAGCCTACATAATCTCTAATTCTAATAGCAAGCAGTGGCAAGAGGGAATTTCTCCTAGTCGTCGTCGTCGTTCTCGTCATCATCGTCATTCTACGACGAACCCACACAAAATGGAGAAAGAGAGAGTTTTGATTCATCAAGTTAAAGGTCGTCGCTATGGAAAATCCGAATTAGAATAGATTTCCCTTTCGTTTTCATTTGAGTTTTAGTTCCTGCAATCAGAATCAGACTTGGAATTCTCATAGATAGTTTATCTCTCATACATATACTGTACTGTATATATACACATAGTATTAAGTATTGGGGGGGGGGGGGGCTGTTGAATGGAGGAATGTAGGAGGCCCAATCAAAAGACTGTAATTAAATGTGGAAATCTCTTTTGTAATCGCCTTCCCATCTCATAATATCTCACTCTCACACTTTCCTTCTCTCTTTCTCTCCTCCGCCTCAACGCAACTCGGCACTTTAAAACCTTGCTCTGCTTTCCCCTTTTATTTTTCTCCGTCTTTGGTTCCATTCTGACGATAAATTGTGTGAGCTTCCTTTTCTTCTTATTCTATACTCTTTCCAGAAACTGAATCGGAGGAAGAGAAAATACAGGAGGAGGCAAAACACCCACCGACGGATTTTCGCTCTCTCTCTCTCTCTCACCTCTCTGTCTCTCTTGGTTTTCTTCGAACACTATCGTAAATGTGGACGTGAAATGGCAATGAAGGTGTAATGCTACTCCTCCTGTTGGTTCTGTTCTGTATAGAAGCGTAGGAGGATGAGGATGAGACGTGTGCTGCGGCTTGACACACTGTTCTCCTCTCTTTCACTTCTTTCTACTGCTGCTATGTTTGGAATATGAAATGTAAATGTAAATGTAAATGTCTATGTGTGATATGAGTAAAAGTGTGCTGTTTTATTTTATTGTGTGGTGTACAGTTTCCTCTCACAGCTATGACATCCACAATATACATAACATATGTACCTACATGAGGAAGAGGTTTAGTGAAGAGGATGGTGCAATCAAATATTAAATTGATCCCTATAGAGAATTAAAAGCTACTTTTGCCCTCTCACGTCATTCACGTCATTTCCCCCGCCGATGCAATGGAATATTTATTTTTAGTTTTGAGCTTATTTCGGTTCCCGTTTTGGGTGTCTGTCTGTCTGTCTGCATACAATATTTTCCATATTTTCTTGTTGGTGTTGGTGTTGGTGATGGTGATGGTGAGGTATCTTTAGATTGCGGATTGCGTGGAAAATCTGGGAGGCCAAGGTTTGTGTGTGTAAACTATAATCCTCTCACACACACATGTCGGATTTTCCCTTTTTTGTAAATCAGACTTAGTGATTTCGTTATTTGGATTTAGAATTTCTGGAAACTGGAAGGTGGAAAGGTCAACGGAGGATGATGGATTATGGACCAAGATAAATTCCTGACTCCTGTTGTACGTAAATATTACTACACATACAGATAAAGTGAGACGGCGGTCGTGTGGGGGTATTAGCATTAGTTACAATTGACAATGAAAGTGTGGGCGGTATTTGTTCGTGATGAGCATGAATAAATGAGAGGAAATAAAGAATTTTTCGGTGTCCTTTGCATGGTATATAGTATGTATACGAATTATGGGGAATTCCCCAGGGATTCTATATTGATTTAATGTCCTCTAAAAGGAAACAAAAGTGCCGAGTTTGGAGGTATAAATTGTAGACAAACTTTCCCAGTGTCCGTAAATAGTTTGGATTTTAACTATTTTAAGAATATATGGAATTGAACTGATGTTTGTCCATGACTCCTCCGCATGTTTTTCAAGGGAAATGACAGGAATGGAGTGACAGACGATGACCAATGAACAAATTGGACAAGAAAGTCCACGCGATACATCAAATCAAAAGTGAAAAAAAAACCAGGGTCCGAGTTCCGTCCGAGTAAAAGTTCCTCTTTTCTGCTGTGTTGTTTTCATTTCCATCCTCAGTTTGTTTCTGTGGCTATACTCTATACTCACGAAAGAGAAGGACAACAAGAAAGTCAAAGACAGTCAGTCAAAGTCAGAGTCAGAAATCCAAGTGAGAGTCAGAGTGAGAGGCAGGAGCCAGGAGCCAGGGAAACAGAAACAGAAACACGCACACCCCTGCATAGTACGCATTCACGCACGGTTAAAGCATTTAATGTCAGAGTCGCTCGAGAGACAGACAGAGACAGACAAGCTGACATTCATGCCACGCATTGCAATTTTCCGATACAATCGTTTTTCTTCCCTTTTCCCTCCAAAAGAACAAGTAACTATCGTATGTAGTATGTACATACAAGAAAACAAGAACCTCTACGGAAAAATCCCTTGTACTTTGTATGTACTTCTCCCTGTATGTATTTTGTTTTGCTTTGCTTTGTTACTCTGCACTTGTCTTGTGTTTTCCCTATTTTCTGTGCATGTACATACATATGAACTCGTCGTCTGTGTGGTGCTGTGTGCACGGATATCCATTCGTGTCCAAAGTCGATGAGCACTGAAGCATACCCAGACCGAGTCAATTCTCTCTCCTATATATACTTCTCCAACTTGAGATTCCTTTTCTCTCCTCGCTCCATGTAGGTACAGATTTACACATACATTGAATGTGCATACAACTTTCAACTTGTTCTAATTGTGATCCTACAAATATCCCACACAAACACACAGAAATATCCTTACAACTCTTCGAAAATGTACAAGAACACGAACTAATAAATGCAAATGACTTTACCTCGCAATCAGTATTTGATATCTGAATCTGAATATCTGTAAGTCCTACATAGGAAACTTTAAGTGTTTGGTTGAGAAGAAAGTGTGAGGTAAAAATTTGCATGTAACGTACACAACACACCAAAATCCACTGCCGACTATCCCGAGTCCTGATCCTGAGTCATCTTCACTGTACTTCCAAGTTTCAAATGTGACAAAGCGGAACTAATAACAACAGCCGTAGTTTTGACTATGAACTGCACACGATATGAAACTATAAACTATAAACTATCTGTATTTCCTACTGCAGCACTGTATGTAAAGTTCTTGGCTTGAACATCTACTTACATTTTATTTCCATGAGGTTGCATTGCATTTCATTCCAGCCCCAGGCAAGTCACACTTGATATAGAATCACAAGTACAAATACAAATATGTAAATGTAAATGTGTACCAGTAACGAGAGAGAGAGAGAGAGAGAGAGAGTAAGGGAATGTAGAAAAATAAAATATGCTCAACTTCTCCGGCGTTTGCTGCCTGATGGAAAGTACTCGCTCTCTCTCTCTCTCTCGCTCTCTGAAATCTTGACTGGAGTCTCAGTCACGCTCTTATCTTGCTCTCAGTACAGAAAGAGAGAGAGAGACAAGTATTATTACGAGTATCTGTAGAAAAGTCAGAGAAGCAAATCCAAATTCGAATTCTACTAGATAAACTACATTGACTACGGGTAGGTAAATATGTATTCTATATATACACGTGGTGCATGTAAATCTGTATTGAATATGAATTGGTTACTTTTCAAAGTTGAAACAAGCTTCTCGGCTTGTGCCTTGGCTTAAAAGGCAGCATGTGAGAGTTTTTTCGGGAAGAATCTATGAAAATATGTATACAGATATAAAGTAGAGGTGTTGCGCTGGTACAGTAATTGTCCAGGTAAGATATGAAGTCAGATGAATGATAACGACGGTCGGTTCTCGTTTACAGTATTTACAGTATTTACAGTTTACAGTCTCGATTCGTAATTCCAAGTATTTAGTACCTGTGTACACAGAAAACGCTTGTACCATTTGATAATTTGATTTCTGTTTGGTGTATCTGTAATCTGTACACATTTGCTTTGTTCTTGTGGCCACTTTGATTTGGGTATGAGAGATTGAAAAGGCAGAATATCCAACTCGAATAGGGATTGGTGTTGTAAGAGAGTGGTCAAAATTGCATGTCAATTTTCAATAATGAGGAATATCGGTATATTTTATACAACCAGTGTTTACAAGTACAAGGAAGGATTGTGATTTGTGATGGAAGGATTATACTTGGGTTTGAATTTAAATTTGATTCAACGTTGCAGAAAAAAATGAAGTTGAGTTCATTGCTTCCACGTCGTCTTTTTCTTTTCCGTCTCGCTCTCTCCGTCGTTGTTTTTTATTCATCTGTATTTGTGGCATTTTTTTTGCCCTGTTCCTGTGTACAGTGTGACTAAAAGTAACCGTATATAACCCGTGAGCTAAAGAGAGAGAGTCACCCGCATGTCTGCCGACTGTCTGGTTTTTTCATTCGTTTCTCTCTCTCTCTCTCTCCGTATTTCCTTGAAGATATTTGTGCAGTATACATATCAGCTTGACTCTGACTACTCGTGTAGTTTTGTTTCCACTACCAGCAGGAGTATCAGTCTCGAACTCAGACGAGTCAGACTCAGCCTCAACCACAGATAAAAGCATGTATAAGATGAGCGAAAAAAAAAATTATTTCCTTGTAGAGCTATTTAGAATGTCAATGGGATGGAGGCTACTCCGGCTACTACAGATATAAGTACTCTTTCCGTACCAGTTGCAGTTTGAGACAAGAAACTTTTCCAAATTGTATACATTCTCCAAGTCTGAGCTATGAAGATGACGACGAGTCTATCGAATACATGAAGCTTCTACAGACGAATCTCTCTCTCTCTCTCTTTCTCTCTCTCGGATTCTCGTTTTAAGCTTACAGTTCCATTGTACATGAAGCTCCTGTTCTTGTTTCTACTTGAGCGTACACACATAGTTGAAGGAATCTCTATAGCTGTGTAGTTACAAGAAAGATCATTGAAGTTGACACGTGAGCTTATTTGTATTTACACTGACAAAGTGACAATACACGCAGAGTACTCGTTTTTTACATGGATTCCTCGTTCCTCGTCAGTCCCGTGGGTTCCAACTTCAACTCACCATTCTCTCTCTCTCTCTCTCTCTGTCGTACGTACACTCTCGGATCTGTAGACTCGGATTCACAGATTCGGATCTTGACTCTCCCTCTCTCTGTACATAAAACCCAAACTTTTTTCATCCACACGTACAGACACACTGAGATTCAGAGTCAAATGAACTGCTTTTTCATTGGCAAGTAAATTCGATCTGTATAGTAGGAAAAAAACCTTGATTCTCTCTCTCTCTCTCTCTCTCTCTCTCTCTCCATGTCTTTCAACTTCTTGCTTCATGTGAGAAGGCGAAAGGAAATGTATGTATTGTAAGAAAAAAAGCCTTCACCTCTAAAAGTCAAAAGGGGATTTTTAAAGGGGATTTTTACAGCGACTTGAGAAAAATATCGTTCGGAGTGACTTCTTCACTTGTGTGTGTGTGTGTGTACTGATCTGATATATCTGTAATGATACAATTTCGAAGACAACGTGATGTACAATTACCGTAAACTACCTTGCTTTTTATTTGTATCCGCATGGAAAATGGCTCATTCCGCCTGTCTCTACACTTTTTACAAATTGAACACTTTTTTCCCTCTGCCCCTTTTGCTCCACACAATTTAATGGAGATTTTTCATCGATTTCCATTCCCATCCTCCTTTTTTGCTGTACAGGGACTTACGAGGAATATTTTTTTGTACAAAGATTAAAGAAGAGGTAAATCAGACGGCGAGATGACTCTATTTATCTGATTGAAAGAGAGTGGGCCAATTTAAGTAAAACGTTTTTCATCTGTTTATTGCATTACTTGAACATGGAAATCTGAGTCTTGTTGATGTCGATTTGAATAAGTCGTTCAAATGGGCACGTGTCTACACCGTTTGTTTGTACAACTCATTGTTATTATTATTGGGATTTGTAATTAAATAGTAAAAATATTTGTATTGAACAGAGTAACAGAAGAATATGTACGTACAACAATAAAACTGTTTTCTTTACATATATGGATTGCTTTCCTAACTGCGCTCACTGGGAACTGCAAAACTGCAACTGCCTTTGACGTCAATGAAGTCAACGAGAGAGTTGACTTATTTATTGTACAAAATTTACGATCCACGATCAATGCATGCGTATAATTTATGGCAAAGCATATGGCATGGTAAAAGTTGTTGAAGAAAAAAACGGCAAATATAAATGTACTTGTTAGTTTGTAGTTTCAGTGTGTGTGTGTGTGTGTGTGTTCTGATGACATGAAATGAAATGACGAGGTCAATCGACAATAATTCACAATTTACCAATGTACCGACTAAATACATATTTGCTTTATTATTTTTTCTTGTTTTTCGTGTTGTTCACTTGAATTTTGTCGGGGAAAAAATATGGGAAGGCGTCATTGGATGAGTTCTGCTATAGCGCAAATCTATTCAGTTTATATACTCTCTTTTTCACACTACATATTTATTCATATTTTTTGGTTCATTGGGTTATTTGGAACAATGTCATAAAAGTTATTTATGGAGAAATTTTGGATGGAGCCGGATTCAAAAGAAAATGTTAATTGCAGCAATTAAACATCATCCCTTAAAATTTCCACATTCACATTATGGGAATATTCTAAATTCTAATAATAGACGACGGAGAGTTCTTTTCCTCATAATCATAATATATAGTATATCTAATACATGTTTTGGGGTTTGTGTTTGAGACCGCAATACATTATATTTCAAACCAGTCAATTTCTCATTCATCTTCACTGTTTGCTTTGCACACGTGAATAAATTACGAAATTCGTACGGTTGTTTTTTGTTTTCCTTTAAAATACGTTTGTATGTTCGAACCAAAAACAAAACGGGATCCGTTCAAACAGGATCCGATAAAAATGTATACGTCAATGATAACTGAGAAAAGACAAGCATGACGATCATCATGACGATCATAAGAGTGAGAATGACGCAGATCAATTTCAATACAGAAGCGCAATGTTTTGGTGGTGGTGGTCGTCGTCGTCGGTCCAGTTTTTTCTGAACACGCTTTGGCCTTTGACTTTGAAAAAATCAAAAGTCCGCGTCGTCATTGACACGGTGCAAAATACAAACAAAGAGTATATGGAATGCACAAATTAAATTTTGTTCATATTTTCCTCTGTTTGACTGTCGCTCGGTTCTTTGAATGATAATGAGCAAATTTTGTAATTTGCTGGCGTCAGTCCCTCAAAATATAAAGAGGAACCCGTAAATCATTCAAACTCACTTTTCACTCACAATCAGCATCACAACTGTGACTTTATATTTTGATATGACGTCCAACAATCCGCAATTGCGATTGTAAATGTTAGGATTTTAATTCATGACGTCATACTGTATGTTTTCCATACCATATTGACAAAGTCCAAATAACACCATTCATAAAAATAAATGAAAAATGCAAATGAGAACATTTATTGATAAACAAAAAAATGAAGCATGTGGAATTTACGCTTAAGGATTTCCATGTAGAGAAAAGCTTATTGTTATTGTTTTTGAATTATTCCTCACAACTGAATTTATCAGTTGTCTTTTTATTCAGCCTCAGCCGATTACAGATTACTTTAATCTGAAAACAGTAGAATTCGTACAGTACAATATGTAAATTGTGTCACATAGTAATATTTCCCCGACATGATTTAACTCCCAACAAATTCATGTAAATAAAACAAGAGGAAAGGAGATAAATCAACCATTTGTAAAAAAAATTTATGTATTTGAATTAGTTTAAGGTTGTGGGCAATTTTCCATGAAAAATGAAAAAACGAGAATGCCGAAAAAATATAATAAATAATGAATAATGGAGAGCCTCAATGAGAATTGACAGCTAAACATAGATATAAAATAGAGCAGTACAAAACAATTCATTTTAAATTGGGAATTAACTAGTTGGTGGTGTAAATGGGTTGCTAAACGTCAATTCCGTCAATCGTTAAACCAACACACAAATAATATCTGTACAATTTACCTTGGACTCTCAACTCTCATCAGAAATCTACATAAATAAAGACAAATTGAATATAAAAAAAAATGTACACACAATTAAAGTTTTACCATTCATTTGTCTTTTGTTTTGTATTTTTCCACGAGGCTCTCATTAATAATTACGACAGAGAGAGACAGAAAGAGAGGAAGAGAGACACATTACATTTACATTGCATTGCACCTAACTACATTCAACTATCTGTTTGGCCACTGACGTACACATAAACTCGCTCGCGTACACACTTAAACACACACACACACACACATCCACATGTAACGCGAGCAATAAAAATGCCGTCAATTTGTTTACAATTTTTTCAAGTTCACATGGTAAATGAGCTCTCGCCGAAATCATACTTATTGTGAATTCATGTAATTACTCATTACTTAACATTACATTAAAATGATCGTTTCTATATTCCATTGCATGAAAACAAGATACAGAATAATATTTTCATATGTGTGTGTTGAAGAAATCCTCAGAAGAATCTTCAAAACCAGTCCAAAATACACATCATATCGCAATATCGCATGAATCTTACATACTTACTAATATAATATAATAAACGATGAGCTTTTTCTTTTTCTGCTTCTCGGTGGGTTTAATTTTTCTACTGTATTGCTTTCCAGTCCACTTTCATTGAAAAATCTGTACTCTGCTCTTCTTATTCAGATAAAGAGAGAGGGAGAGAGAGAGTGTGAGCTTTATAATCAGCAAATTCCGAAAGGAAAAACGAAATTGGAATTGGAAATGTATGTAAGAGAAAAATCCAAACGACATCCAAAAATAGGTTGAAATTGGAACTGTGAAACTCGCTTTCGTCTTGTGACTTTTTTTTTTTACTTTTTACAAGACGTAAATACAGGCGTCTGACCTCTGAAATTCACCGTCGTAGCAACATCATTCTATCGTACGATATATATCTGCACATATACTCTTGCGAATATGAACATGTGAGAAGATGATACCCGGAGAAAAAATTATATCCCGTCAATTTTTATGAGGGAAAGCTTGTATACGTGCATATGTTAGATATGTATGCACATATTGCACATGTACCAACTACCAACCAACCAAACCATCTACAGATATTTTCGAACGCGTGTGTGGGTATATGTTGGTTGCATTTATTCAGCCTTCAGTCCGTACAGACAGTGACACTATTCTCTTTCTCTTTCTGTGTCTATTATTATATATTTTCCTGCTTCTTCTCCTTCATGATGTTCATGTTCATGTTCATGAGATGAAGATGAGACTTGCCTTTGTTTTCTTGCAGACAACAACAGACAGTAGCAGACATCCGATTAGTTGACATGTCTTTCAATTTGTACATTTTTTCATCCCAATTTTTTTTTTTTTCTTTTTTTTTGAATCCCGGGTATTTTCCTATGTATATATATTTTTTCTCCCCTTTCATTTCATTTCATTTTACATTGTACATATTCAAATTTAAATTTTCCTACATGATTAAGAAATGATGAAGGAATTTTGGAGGGGTAAAGACAAAAAAGAAGAATCTTGTATAAAAATGTGAGTACACAGATAATCTGACATGCCCTATTTATTAAATCCAAATTAAAAAATCCTTCACATTCATTATCGTTGATAGGATATACCGTGGAATCCACATGTGGAGAAGATGGCTGTTTTTTTTGTCTCGTCAGTACTCTGGTCAGATAAGCTGACGTAAGAATTCCAGTCTGTATCTGTCTGTACTTAACTATACATATATATATATAAATATACGTACATATATATACAAAGTACAAAGTTCTCTCATGTGTGTGCACTAATTAATTACAAATGATCTAAATCACGGAGATACAGATAAATTAATTAGAAGACCTTTAACATTGACTGACGGTTGAAGTACGAACTTTCTGACACTCTCATAATTTCATATCTACAATCGACGGTAATATCGTCACTTCAGAAACTACAGATACAGACTTACAGACTTACAACTGCACATACAATCACACAATGTCGTCTTAACTACGTGTATTTCTTGGAATTAGCAGCAGCAGCAGCAAAAGCAACAGCAATCGCAGAGAAGTATGTAAGAAAAAGATATTGAACAGAGAGCATAGGAATATTGACCTTAGATGACGTCAGGACTGTCTCTATTTATGCTCAATGCTCACCTTATGTATTAATTATTGCAAATGTACATACCAACTCGTATTTGTTTGCCAATATGAAAAAAATCTTATCATATTGTATACGATATATCAATATGTATCTGTAGTAAAGGGATTCACTGGATTTAGTATGGGCAAAAAAAACAAGCCGTAGAAGTTAAGAATTGCGGACTTCCATCATTTCCTTCTTGGGAATTGTGGTGAAGACCAAATTGAGCGAAGCAGACAAGAAGAGTAACATATAACAGCTGATTGTGAGTGGATGTTGATGATGATGACATCGTTGTCCTTATCATTATATATATACTCGTGACAACCCCTTCACAATTTCTTATGGACTCTCGATGGTATGTATGACTCATATGTCTTTGACCATCATCACAGTATGTACATACAACCACTACAAGCAGACATAACTACACACACACACACACACACACACGCAGAGTTGATGTGAAGTTAAAACTGAAAATGGAAATAAATTAAATGTGTGCATATAATAATAATATAATGGAAATGGAAATGGATATTGAGCATGTAGTAGAGTCTACATTGTAGACAGACAGCAGCAGACGAAAGTGAGGACATGAGCAATGAGGAAAATCCCCAATTACATATATAGTTTCAAATCTCCTCAGTTTTGGAGCTTTTGAGCTTTGATGTTTTCCACGAAATATAAATTAATTGCAACTTTGTCTCTATTTGTAAACAAGCTGAACGGTGATCAGCATAGTTATCTTTATTTTACATTCTTAGTGACACTTGAGGGAGTATAGCGAGTACATATGGAAATGAAATGATGCTTGAAGGACTTTTAACTGACTTTAGACATAGCTTGAGAACGCATGTGGTCTTAAATGTACATCATGTACTATAATTTATAATTATGATTGTTGACTGTTGGCTCATGATCTGACATGAAAAGTGTCTCGACTCGAATATATAAAACAAAGATCAAAGTTCAAGATTACGGCGTATTAAAACTCCAGAGTAGAAGAAAAGACTACTATATGCACATATGCTTTTTTTGAATCCAATCCTGTGTCTCTTTCTACAGAAAAAATATTCTGTATTCTTTCATATTTACTACGATGCAGACATTGGCGTTGACTTTTTGGCTTGGACTTCCGTTCCAGTTAGTTGACGATGACAACCACGACGACGAGTCAACTTAAAATAGGATGAAGAAATATATGGGACTATAAAAAAAAACATGAAAAAACAGTGGGATGCCTCAAAATCCTTTATTCTCGGATACAATTGTCATTTTGCTCTAAGCATTCATTTTGTAAAGTGCAGTTTAATTTTTGCATTTTAAAACATCTCTTCTCGTTATGCCCCAACTTGCATAAACACTCGCACTTATTATTATTATTATTATCCTTATCCTTATCATCATCATGTATAATCATAATAATTCAAATATTTGTACAGAGATTTGACTGGGGAAAAGGAAAGGGGAAATTGAGATTAGATTCCAACAACTGTGAACACTCAACTCGAACAGCCCCATATAAATAGCCAACATAGATTTCTACATATTGCAAAAAAAACAAAAAAAAAAAGTCCTTTTTTCTTCATCCATTGAAATTTTGCAAAACTAAACAAAAACTGAGCGTAATTAAAGTGAATGGTTTGAAATTAATTAGAAATTGATGTCTCACAATATGACACGTTTAAATATTTCCATCTCAATCATTTTGAAAAATTACTCCACAATTAAATTATGAATATAAGAAATGTTGCAAATTCATGTGAGATTTCATCAAAACATTTTATGCTGATGTGATACATGCGGATATGATTATAGAAATTGAAAAGCAAATGCAAGTTGCTTCTAATTTCTAATGTATTGCTATGTATTTGAGTAATCTTCAACCTCAAAAGTATCAATAGTGTATTACAGATATTATAATTAGTATTATTATTGGTATTATTATTAGTATCGTATTATAGTATTAGTCGTCGTAAGACTGTTACTGCCAACTGCCAACTGCCAGGACAACGCATTACAAAATTACTGTCATTATCATTATGTCAGTTGCGATGGCTGTTCATAGCTCAAAAGACGAAAACAAAGTTCAAATTTGTAAACGTAAACTTGTTTGGTTTGATGCATGCATGTAAATCATCATCATAATAATAATAATAATATGTAAGAATAATATTATTTGTTGGATCTTTAATAAACAAATGAAGAAAATTGCATCAGGAGTAGACAGAAAAACCGCTGAGACATGAGATGGATTATTAAAGAGGATATGACTATAGAAAAACAACTCTAATGACTCTCCGCTCCTCTACTTAAAACATATTTATTATTACACACCATGTGTATGTGTATACATACGAAGAATGAAGCGATCCAAGGGAAATCAAAACAATGGAACTTGCTTTAAAACATTAGTCATCTTAACTATACATAAGTAGTAAGTAGGTACTTACCTAAATACAAAACAACAAACAAATATTATAGAATTTTACTGCTGCCATTACATGTACATAATATATGTACATGTCTGCAGTATCTACATGTAGTAATTTCGGGAATTGAGCCATCATTTCTTTTCCCTTGATTTCCTCATGGATGAAATCTCTTTTCATATCTGATTTGGATCTGTTTTTGGAAAATGCCATAAAATTTAATTAAATAATATGTATATAGTTAATAAATAAATGGTATATCATATATATATAGGGAAAACTGGCAGGGATTTGAACTAAATTACTACCTTTTATGTATCTTACGAATATCTGTTCATGCATGTATCTCTAAACTCCTAATCTCTCGGAATGATGTGATGGAATCATTTTGGGGAAAATCCATGTACAAATTAAAAGAGATTAACAAAATACATGGAAAAGGAAAAGCTCCGCCTGTATCTGTTTTTGTTTCATTTTCCCTGCACACGGATTAGCGAAATACACAACATTTCCGTGGAATTTAGAAAAACTATACAAACAATAATAATACTAAATTAATAATACAAAACTTCCATAACTGTTTTCTCACTTTGTCCACATTCCCCCATTCACTCGTTTTTACTAATCCAAATTAAGCACAGGGAAAATTAGTCCTGTGCAAATACAAACATCCGTTGAATTTCCCATTTTCCCTATTGCCCTTATTTTTTCGAATGTGTCATAAATATTTGTGTGTATATATGCATAGTGACTACATTAGAATTCCATGGAAAATTGTCGGAGAGACCGGATTCAAAGTCGCCAGCAACAATGTAAACAACAGACAATTCTGTACAACAACAACAACAATCAGTCATTCTGATTTTTCTGAGTACTCATTAAGTTATTGAGCCGCCATACGATGAAGTCATGAAGTCATTTCACATCACATGTGCGGAATGTTCCATATAAAGACACATCAAGAGAGTCCTCATGTACATATTTGTCGTCTGTAGTTACATACATAAGACCCCATAAAAAAACATGAATAAATTGGGTTATCAAAATAAAATGAGTTTGCAGTTTGCACAAAAGATAAAATGTGTTTGAAAACAAAAAATTCTCCTTGTACATAGTCAAAGTCGGATATAGTTGGAGTTAGATTTGGGATTTGGAGGTGCGATGCGAACAAGGGAATATATACATAATTATAGAAATATAACTTGGACTCGTAAGTCACAAGTAATTATTGATATTGATACATTTGATGTATCTGTATTTATATTGATTGTTGGTAGGATATTTGTCGTTCTCGTTTTTTTTTCGTCTTGCAAGCAGGAAGGATGGCAGACTATATACGCTATTACACATTACACAAACAACCTTGTTATCTTTTCCTTCACCTACGCACTAATCCTAATCGTAATCGTATACATAATCGTAATGACAAGGACTAGCTGCTGCTGCTGCTGTTTTTTTCTGTTCTAGATGAGATATCAGAAAGTGTATTCGACTTCCATGTACACAATCTCACACACACACACTCACACTCACACCCACACAAAACTCACCACCGGCATCACATCACATCACAAACAAACAATCAGAATTGGAAATCAAAATCAAACTACTCTCATATTCCTCCCAGGTATAACTGTTTACTGTACAGATATGCGTGTATTTCCATATGTATGTGAATTGTTTATGGGAGGTGGGGGGGGGGGGAAATCATATTAAAATGACAAGTCACATATGTGTAGGATTTTTATCTAATGGAGATTTCACTGTTTCAATTTCCACCTCTCATTCTCATTCTCCTTCTTAAAACTCGACTTTTGCGATGATGGACAAATCTGAATCTGACTTTATAAAGTTGTAAAGTCAAAAAGTATTTATCTGAAATCTGAATGGCCCTGCTGTCAATGAATGAAGGTAAAAAATGGGTGCGAGGCGTGGCTGGAAGCTTGAGTGTGACTCGTGGGTTTTCTCTCTCTCCCTCTTTCTCTCTCTCTCTCTTTCATTTTCACTCAGTACATATGTGAATAACGTACAAAAATTCCCCATATTTTTTTCTCTCATTTTATCAATGACAATCAAAATGGTAATGGGAGAATTGAAAATTAAATGAGAGGAATTTTTCAATTCATTTAAATATTATTATCGTTGGCGTGTTCATGTCACAAGTTTTGTGTGGTGTGAGATGATTTCATTATGCGTGGAATCGCAAATGACATCGTTGAAAATTGATTTCAATTCTGATTCTGATTGGAATTTGAATATGACTTTTCACTACTGCACTCTCTGGTTCTCATATGATGAGTACAGTTGTATTTTAAGAGTTGACAGGATGGTTGTGAGTGTGGAAAACTCATTGTCAGTGTACATACACGTACACTGTACACACTACACACGTGTCACATGTTTCATGTTGTTTATGATACATAATAATAAAAACATTTGATTCCATATTTGATTTGATGACACAATGGAAGAGGAAGACAACAAAAGATATTCCAAACATATCTGTTGTCCTGTTTGTCTGTACCATAAAGTCAAATGTATACATAGTCAAAGTCACAATTCCGAATTTCCCATGAAATCCTATATGCTCTGAACAGTATTACCAACACCAAAACCAAAACCAACAGATATCTGTATTCTGTATTATTTAAATATATTTCATTATCTAATCCCAATTTTTTTTTTTTTTTTTTGTAGATTGTCACAAAGTCACAAGACAAGTCATATAAAAAAATCCTATACACATATACGATATTAAATTCTGAATGCAGTTGAATCTGAAGTTGACCAGTTTACATTTTTCTAGTACTTTCAGTACTTTGTACCATTTTGTCCATCTATATATATCAGTATTGAGTACAGATGTATGTATGTAGTGAAGCGATGTAGCCTTTTCCATATACATATAGATTCTATCAGTAAATTTTTTTAGTTTTTAGATTGACCGTTTGCAATTGGAATTTTTATGACATGATAAATTCCTGCATCATCAGCGAAAAAAAAAATCGTTTTCACTTTACCTCAACACATTTTATTGTATAGTATATCTAAATATCTATAATCCATAGATATATTTATATGCGGGGAAATTAGTTCAAAATCTTGAGCTGTCATTTCACTCACGATTAATGCCGTTGACAGTCGGCATTGTGGATTTTTTTTTTAATGAGAATTTCTAATTGAGGTCAAGGATTCCTGGGATTTTCGGTCCTATACTAGTATGTACAAATCCATATGTACATATAATCATATATGTTCATGTGATGGCAAAAAATGTCCCAAAGTCAAATAGTCAACAGGGTTAAAGTTGAGCACATCAAAATCAGTAATACAGTTTCAATATTTCTATTTGTCCACTTTAAAAGTAAAACCATGTGGAAATCCCAAAAATTTCCTTGTAGACCTATATACAGATAGTAATTTACATATAGTTTATGATACTTATAATAATAATGATTGTGCTTTATATTTCATAACTACGGAGACATAAACTATGGCATTCATAATTCACATGCTTTCATATATTTTAATGTTATTTTCCAAAGGACAATACTAGAACATTTCCCAAAGTGTGCCGAATGGAAACTATACTCACTTAAAAATATATACATATAATAAAACAAAAACAATAAAAATGATCCATGTTCGTACTTGAGCGTATCAGTATATATATTATTATATATATATTTATATATGTTGGAGCAGTGTCATAGTTAATTGTAAGTGTGGGGTATGAAGAAAACACACGCACTTCCAAAAAACTTCCACGCACATTTGGATTTTGTTTTTGACTTTGTTTTTGAAGCTTGAAGCTTTTTGGAGTGGAGACCACGTTTTTTATTTATTTTCTATATTGCCAAATCTTCACACTTAACTCTGCTCAAATGGCTCATTCAGACTCAGTTGCATATTGCATATAGTCGTGTGCAGTAAACTAGCTTTTAGTTTTTTATTCCTTGGAGTTTTCTCCCCTCTTTTTTTAGCCATCCCATGGCCAAATAAATGTAACGAAAATGAAAAGGAAACTAATTGTTTGTACCTATAGTTAAATGTGTAATTAAATATCTTTAGTTTCAAGTATCACTAATGACATGATAAAATAACAATTCCACTAATTTCCATGAAAAACTATATGGAATCAGAAATCAGTAATATTTGTATTTGTATTTTGATTTCGATTTCAAGACGGACAGTTGAGAGTTTGAGAGAATTCAGATTTTTCCATTACACATACTAAAAAAAAAGTTGCGGCGTATTTCCAATTAGTAATTCTCATTTCAATTTCATTTTCCTTTTCCATGAACGAGCGGACGAAGGAAGGAATGTGAATATGAAAGGAAGAGGCCAAAGGGCAATTTCAATTGGATTGGGACTATTAACGCTCATACAAATCCGAGTATAATCATTTAATTTGAGGTCGCAACCCCATTTAAATATGATTCCATTAACTAATCGTCCGTTTTCATTTCTCATTCTATAGAGCCTAAAGCAGTTGTGTCTAGTAAAGCGTACACAAACTATTGCAATACTATACTATATATATATAGTTACTACAAAAAAAAAACATAATACGGTGAAACTTTGAGCAAACAACGAAGAAGAAAGAAATGAATGGAAATTGTCAAGTTTTCACTTAAAGCCCGTCTTTGAGTTTGTGTATTGTATATACCAACGACAAGAATAATTATTAAATGAATGCAACTTACAATCAAACTGTTATCTCGTCATCCGTCATTCATAATTATAATCACGATTATGATCCACAATATGTATAATATAATATGATAGGATTTGCTTGGTCTGTCAAGACACAAAGTAGAGGGGAAAAGCACTTGTATACTTACACTTCATAAGTTTTTCATAATAAATCCTAAATAAGATCACGCTCTGTCACGGTCCCCCCACACAATAAACTCTCATAAATCCTCAACTGATTTAATAATTATTTAATAGGCCCATATGACATGATACGGAATACAGAGAGAGAGAGCGAGGAGAGAGAGAGAGGGAGGGACCAGCAGAATTTACACACTTTAAAAAGAAACAAATTCGCACGCGGAATTTGGGAAATATTTAACGGTTGAATCTCCCATGTCTTCTGTATTTCTGTACGTTACGTTTGCTTTTGTCACCTGCACAATCCCTAATACTTCACTACAGAACAGACTATTCACATACAGATTTACAGATACACACACACACACACACGACTATTTGTCAATGGCATTGACATTTGACATATGGAAAACTTTTTACAATATTTATCCCCTTATAAAGAAATGATTGCAAAAACAAAATACGATATATATCCCATCAACCATTTACCTCAATTCCTTTCCCATCTTTTTGGCCATCATAAATCTGAACAAACAAAAAAAACAATAACAACAACACAAGGAGAACAAGAACAAGACAGTGAGATTATTATTATATGGACAATCATCATTTCTCTGAGAGAAGACAGGGAGAAGGGAGAAAAAATTACATAAAAGGCTACGACGAGACAGTACTGAGTACAGAGTAATAGACTCAGATTCAAATTCAAATTCAAATCCATCCATTTACTCCATTAACTTCACCCTTTAGCTGTATAGTCTCTATTCTCTATAGTTGTGTAGCAGCACCTTCCAGAAATGAATAAATCACTTAATAATACTCGACGTATACAGAATACGGATACGCAGCAGCACGAGAAAAAGAAAGCGTACAGGTAAATTCTACACCTATCTAATTTAATTTATTGTTCTATTGAACTAGATCAAACTTATTGTATTATCTGTACATTCGGAATTCTTCCCCGAAAAAAATGTTCACACATATCTGTACATTCATTCACAATGAACAAAAGCATGCAAAATTTCATGGATGTTAGTTGCACAATTGCATAATCGTTTGGTATTTGTTATTTGCCATTATTTGCCATACTTGCTTGCTATATCATTGTAGTCATTTTATTAGGTAAAATGCTCAGCAGCAGTTTCGTTTCACAATGTTTGTAGGTATGTAGTTTTACTATTACTATTGGGACTTGATTAGACGCAAACGGAGGCTTTGTGTGTCCGCGTGCTGTTTGTTTGGCTTCTCGCTGTATGCAATAATAATATTATAGGATATTACCTATTTAGAACTGTATACTGTGTGCGTAGGATACGATGGAAAGGAGAATGAAAATGAGTTGACGTCCTGCCTGTGCTTGCGGTTTGTGTGTATCTGTATGTGTGTGTGTGTATGTGTGTGGATTTATGTGTGTGGAACGTCAGACTGGAGAATATTAGGCCGTCTTTTCGTTACGCAACTTTTGTGTACATCCGTATAGGCAGAATAACCAAAGCCAAAGTCAAAAGAATTAGAGGAGTTGAGTTGAAATAGGAAAACAGAGCGTAAAGCTAAAGAGCTATATCTACAGATACGACGGAGCGCTCTGTATTCTGTATGTATTTAGCATTTGAAGGAAACCCCATTTACGCATGCATAACCTCAATATTATAAATTGTAACTTGGCTCTCGTTAGTAAACTCTTACTAATACTAACATGAATGCTAATACACAACACACCACACACACACACACATATATATCGTATTAAGTATATTTATATATATAAACGCACACGGAACAACAAAAATCATAAGTGAGGCACTTGAACTATTTTTTCTTTTGAAATGCCAACTGCTTTTTTTCTCGTTATTTTCTTTTACATGCACACTTTCATCGCAAAATATGTACAAAAAAAAGGATAAAAAATTATTGTTTGCCACAAGAATATTCGTATTTTGTATTTGTAGTTGTAAAAAGAAATCGAATGGTGGTTTGAGTCTCTGAGGAACCCCCATTTTTTTTTGTGTACGAATCTGTGGAAAATTACGTTAAAGTTTTAATTCCAATCCAATTCAATAACAATGGATTGGAATTGAGTTTGATATTAGTACATAGTATTTTACTCGCATTTCACCTAGTTTTCTTGAAAATTCTCAATAAAAAAAAAGAAGCTAAAAAATAAATAGGATTGGGGATTTAATAGAGGAGACGAGTGATGAGGGATGAGTCCACTTTTACCATATTTCGTATTTAGACCACAAACCACAGCAATTTTATTGGAAGAAATACCATCGAATCATATCGTACATATTGATATTGGAATGGGAATTCTTTACACGGATATACGCAGCTTCAATTCAAAACTGAATAGTGGAAACTCGATAAATTGAGAAAATATGCCAACATTTAGAGAAAAAAAGAGGAAGCTCAAGGCGTCAAACCACAATAAAATCCATTTTTTTTTTTCTTCTTCTTCTTCAACTATTCACATTTTTATGAGTATCGATTTGCGACTTGACCTGATCCATATTGAATGGAATCAAATGCATCGTAGTTGTCTCGATATTCTTACATCAAAACATTTTCTTGAGTCAATCTCTCTCTCTCTCTCTGTCTGTCGCTCAAGTCATTGCACCATTAGTAAAGTGCAGTAAATTCCTCTCTCTCTCTCTTTCTTATCTTCTCGTCTGTTTACTTCATTTTGAATCCATGCAAAATATTCAAAAAAATCTAACGTGTAGGTTTTTTTTTTCATGATAAAAAAAACATATTTCTCATCCCCAAACTCAGCCAAGAACTTGAGGATGCCAAAGCGGAATCTGTACGTACGATACAGATATATCTGTGGGGAAAGCATACAAAAAAATATCTAAAGGAAAAAATGTAAGTAGTGTTTTGCAATCGGAATTCTAAATCCTACATTCTCTCTACCCGCACAAACAAAATAAATAAAGCTGGATCACACTATACCAACCGGAGATGTGTGCTTTGGTTTAATATGCTGTACAGAGCCTATTACTTTCCTTTTTTTTAATCTGGTCCCTTTTGAATTGAATTTTTACTTTGCATGATCATCCCGATTAGTGATTACATTACACTATATATCGTGTTACATGGCCAGACGTAGAAATACGATAGATACGATACATTGTTCACACACACACACAACGAAAAAAGCGTGGCTACATTTGATATACGTACATACAAACTTACGAACACAGAGTACAGAAACAGTTAGACAGGCGTAATGAGCTGTTTCTCTTTCTCTCAGTCGTTCCGTTTACTTTGTGCATGTAGAAAGAAATCCGTGAGTAATGCAGAGAATCTTGTAAATACTTGATATAAACTGATATGCATACAATACGAAATATCATGTGCGTGGAATTCAACGTTAGGGAAAAAATGGCGTTTTTTGAGGTCAATCTCCTTCCTGTGTATGTTTGTCTACGTGTATATTCATTTGCATTGATTTGATTTTATTTGATATATGCAGTGAGGAATTTGCTCTCTCAGACTCGTCAATGCTCACAGCCAGAGTCAGAGTCAGAGTCAGAGAGAGAGAAACCAGAAACTCTCATCTGTCTTGAGAATGCAACTTCAGAAGGAAAATGCACATGCAGCCTTGTATGTAGTATGTATTCTGTATTCTGTAGCTAATCGAATTCTTGAGTATTCCATGTGAGAAATCAATTTAATTGCTCTGTTTATACTAATACTGCGGGAGTGAAATCTCACCCATTCATGCAACTCTCTGGGAGATACAACTCGGTCATTATTCATTATGGTATTTGATATATACGATATTTGATATGTCCATTCCCATCATTTCTTTTGCCATCATTGCAGACAAGAGAGGCGCTCTCGGGTCATCCACCTATCATTTCATTAGCTATAGATGAGGAATTTTGCGATATCTTTGCTTAGATTAAATCAAAGATTGCAAAAAAAAAACAAAAAAAAATTGAGGCAAAATGGCGAATGACAATAAATGATGATTTTTGTGAGAACGATGATTTTTTTTGCTGCTGAGGTGTTAAAAATAATTGTCTACACAGGAGAAAAATGAGAGGAATCTAAAAATGTAGTGTGTAAACAACACAGGAAGATGAAGAAAACGCTCAAATGTATAGATTTGGGTTTTCTATGTATCGAAAATCCGGAGGCATAAAGACGGCAACGACGACGAAGAGGAGGACGACGACAAAGTAATCCAATCTAAAGAAATGCAAATGAGAGCTCAGTGAGGAATTTGCATATTTGTCATTAGGGTTAATTAAACACGAGGGGATTCTTTCAAGATTAAAATTGAACGAGAGTATATTTTACGTATTCCTTTTCGTCTACGTTTCATCTGCTCTGTGTCTGACGATGAATCTGCTCAGGACTGTAGATTATTGTCTGAGGATTTTCTGTGGCATTTCAATTAGTACTATATACAAAAGTATAAACAATACACTACAAATTATTTTTTTGAATTCATTTACAATTCCGAACTCAAAATTTGAGGGGGGAGGAATTCTCTGAGAATATCCACAAATACAAATACGATCCGCAATTAACTCGAGTCCGAGAGTTTTAATCATAAAAACTGACAAGTTTTACGTTCATTTCTGATAATTTTAATTCATTTAATTTCCGCGATTTTGTTGGTTGTTAGTTTTAGATATTTCTTTGAAAATACATGCGATATTTCTATGGATAATAATACGGCCAAACCATCATCATCAACATCATAGAAAAAATAGCATACATTTGCTTACATTTTGTCCACGACTCCACGAGTTTGGCCTAGAAAATGAATGAGCAGGTATGTACGAACATCACACCCCGTTTTCATTTGTTCTCTCTCTCTCTCTTTGCTTAGCCCTCTTGTCTCGTCTCAAACTGTACAAACTTTGTCTGTTACTTTTTTTTCCTCATTTAATTTCATTGAGTACGTTGAACGTTGAATGTTTTTCTGTTTTGACTTTGGCATTTACTATACGAGCTTTTAGCTTTTAGTTTTCACAGGGTGTGATAATGATAATGATTTTCCTATATATTTTTTTATTACTTATAACTTATGTGTGTGAGTGTGAGTGTGTGTGTGTGTGTTTGGAGTCTGTGCTGTAGCCAACAAAATAGGTCAAATTCTTGGTTTCAGTATGATTTCTTTTGTTCAGCAGGTAGACGAAAGAGGTTTGGAGTATGGATTTTTCATTTATCTCATTCGGATTTGGGATTTGGACAATGACTCTGACTTTGGCTCGTCTGATATTGATATTGATATTTAGTCTTCATTGTTTTGTTTTTTGTCCTGAACATATCGGCATCGGTATTATCGGTATTTGAACATGTTTGAACATTCTCACACTGTTTACTCATATTATAAATCCCCCGTCTGGTTTCCCCCATCGAATCTTGTACCTCGAGTTGTAATTGTAAGTAATTGAAATGATGATAGTAAAAAAAAAGTATTTGTACACAAAAAAAAGAGACGACGAGGACACTGATAGAAGAAAAAATGCGTGTGGAAGGACATTATTTTTGTAGCGTATGAGACGACATAAGTTAATTCCATGTGAATTACGAGTACGTATAATTTCTAGTTGGTTAATTCATGATGGTTATTTTTCTTTTTGGTTGATGAGGTTCACCTGTAATTAAGGACAATTAAAAGTTATTTATGATCACCCCTTTCTCCAATGAGTTATTGCGTGCTAATCGTCCGTTGATTTCCGTCCCATTTCTTGCCCATGTACATATGTATCTTACATGTTTACAAATATTCACACGTGGCCGTTTGCTGTTTGCCGTTTGCCGTTTCCTCACTTGGAAGTTCCTCCTCTAATGAATGTCTAGAGAGCGGACATAATAAACCAAATGAAATGTCCCCAATCATTTCCTTTGTATAGCACCTTCAATTTCGGAATTTTGGGATTTGTGGGAATTGGGAATTGAGATGGAAAGTTAATAAGTATAGGGAAATTGTTTCTGAGTAAAATTGGCGCGTTATGTTGTGTGAAGTTGTGATTGTGGTGATGGGGTTTGGATTTCGGATTTGGATAGAAAGTTTTATGCATGTGGTTTGACACGACAGACGGGGACTTCCGTCACCCACATTTATGTTGTATGTGTGTGTGTGTATGTGTGTGTGCTGTGGACCCATTCAAATGACGTTGGGGATTGGGAGAGAGCCATTTGTCATTTGATGAGGAAATGTAGCTCGAAAACGAGGAAATTATTACGGCTGCTCCTGCCATTGCGATATAGAGATTTCCATTTGCGACAACGATCCGTCTTCGTTGTCGACCTCAGCCTTTCCTTTCGATTCTTCGGCTTCCATCCAAGAATCAAGCAGAATGTTTTTTTCTTCTTCGTATAGCCCATAAAACATTCATTCATTTCATATGCGATCCACAAAAAAGCACATACATACATAAACACACACTCTCTCTCTCTCTCTCTTGAAGAGAAAAAGAGGAGAGAAATATTGTACAGATATATGTGTAATCATTTTTTAATCTGTTAGACTCTCAAACTTGATTTTGATTTGTCTATATCGATGAAGTCTGTGCCTCTTCAACCATTGCCAATGAACACAGATATTAAGGTTGAGGTCACTTCCTTGATTTTGATTTTGATTTTCAATTAATTTTGTATAGTGAATTTTTTCTTTTTAAAATCTCGACACAGATTTTGTATGTAGATTATTGTATGTGCCTGAAAGAGTATTTCATGAAAGTCTCCCCCTCCCCCCGCCTTTTTTGCCTTTCCCCACACACTCCAATGAACAATTTTCAAATTGTGTGGTCGGTCGTTTCACTTTTCCACATGAAGGTTTACAATTTACAAATAGTTTTACACACACATAAAATATAAATAATACAGTCGTTAAATTGGAAACGACGTGGAATGGCAAAAAATAAATTAATAATTCTGGTGGTTGGAGAGTCGTAAATTATCAGTTGAGCTTTAAACGTTTGATTCAAGTCGTTAAAATAAGTAAGACAAATGAGAAACAAAGTATTTTTTGAGATTTTTTCCTCTTTCCTATTTCCCCATGTGTTCAAATGCAATTCAATGCCTTGAAACGCGCAATTTCTTGTTTTAATTATAAAGATTTGTATAGAAAACAAAAAACAAATTCAAGCAAATGACTATATGAAATGACGAGAGTGAGAAATGAAAAGTCGTAAAATCCACAGTGAATTTTTCAACACTCATTCATCTTTTGTTTGAAATGAGGACAAGATTTAAATTATTATTATTATAGTTATCGTAACAATTAGTAAATGTATTTCGTCCTTGACTTTTGTGTCTTGTTTAAATATACGTTATGATGATTATGACCAGTATCAATTTCATAAGCCCAGCACTATTCAAAATTTTGCATTCGTATGGTTATTTATTTATATATTTCATGTACTTCATGTGCAATCCCCATATTATTATATTCTTTGGTTCAGAAAAAATGTGACTCAATTCACATGGTCATTCAAGCATGTGTGAATTTTCTGCACACATTCTTGTGAAAAAAAAACAGAAACAAAAACAGCTGACTGCTTGATTTTGATACTGGTTTTCCTCCTCCTTTCATTTCATTTCCCTCTATTTTCCTGGGGAACTCACAAGAAGCTCGCAAAAAAAAAAAAAAACACTAGAATTTTTCAATATCCAATAAAAACCAACTGAAATCGATTTTAATTGGGTTTTTTTTGTAGTCCAATTCCTCAAATTTCTAGTGAAAACCCAATAAAGAACACAATAAAGAACAGTTAATAATTCATGTCGTATCTTGACTGGGGTTGAGAACACGCGGTCAACTATTTGTTCACGGTGAAAAAAAAAAAAAACTGCTTCAAACTACTTTTCTTCCTCTCTCTCTCCATCCTAATTATTTCTTGCACCACTCATTTCCATTGCTAATTTGACAAAATCCTCTCATATCTCTCCCATACACTTTTCTTTACTTTTTTTACCCTTGGAAGCGCGTGCAGTGCAAAATATGATACATTACAAACAGTATGTGTACAAACTCACACTCTTCATGTATTCCATACTATGCACACATACAGTCAATGATTCTCTCTCTCGCTGTCTTTACACACACATACACACACACACAGACATTTTGCATGGTTCATCTTGAGCAATCGGGATTCATGGGCACGATTTGGACAATTGAGATGTGTACACGAGTGCTTTTTTTTGTACTAATAATTTTATTATCATTATCCCTAATCGTTTTTACTTGGAATTTCCTCACGGTCACAAGCCACAAGGCAAAAGGGAGAAGAAAATAATTTTCTCTTTCAACTCTCTATACATACTACTGTAGAGTGTGGTATGTATATTCGCTCTATTCGGTTCGAGAATTTGACCTTTTCTTCTTGAACAGCTGTTCCCTGATTTGTAGTTTGTATGTATGTACATATTGAGCTGGAATTCTTTATTCAGGATTGAATAAAGAAAATATATATAGAGGAAACCCGTTCACATTTTGAGTTTATCCAATTTGGACTTGACAATCTCATTTACTTCCTCTCGCTCTCTCTCTCCTTCCTCTTCTGTACTTATATATACATATGACGAATTGACTCTCAGCCCACACACACACACACATAACTTGTCGTGAACACTTGAACGGGAGTGACGGTGTGGATGTGGAAAAGAAAGTCCGGGAAGTGGGAAATTTTGTCCCAAAAGTCTCTTTGAATGGATGAATTGACGTCATCGCTCAAGGAAATTGTTCACAGGCTGCTCTGGCTTTCCCTTTTGAACAAAGTGCAGTCGGAACCAACTAAAATAAAATACACCAAAGGCAACCTAAATATGAATACAAAATACAAAATAAAATCCTCTAGATAATAGAAATACTCAGAAATCCTCGAAATTCCACAAGTTCCTCAAAAATTTTGGATACTTTCATAGTTTCATCTACCACTTTCTCTCTCTCTCTCTCTGTCTGCTTCATTGCTTACTACTTTCAGTTTCTTACGAAATTCTCCTTTGACTCCGTGCAGAACTTCCCCCCTTTATTTTCTCCTAGGCGTTTCTTGGAAAGTCCAAACAGCGAATGTAAATCTGCGAGTGGATATCAAAAGGATTTATAAATTACGAGGAATCTCTTGTAGACCGTATTTTTAGCAAGTCTATAAATAGTTCTATACATTTTTCATTTGTACGCAAAAATCTTTTTTATGTTTTTATTTTTTTAGTGGTGTGGTGTGGGATCCGTCCGGAATATTGTCTACATCGATTTGAGAAAAGGTCAACAAGTTTGAAGACTGTGGGAGTTGGAAACTGGCAAACTGGAGATGTCCAGAGTATAAAAGCTGGACAAATCAACTTGCTCAACTTGAGCTACTTACATAAATAGAACAAATTTTTAAATTGAGTTTGTTTTATTTGATATAAAAATAAATATGTAGGTCGTGCAGAGAAAGGAAGAGACACTGCTACGCCTATGAGTATAAGAAATCCTCTCTGGATCATTCTTTTATTCATGGAGCGTCAAGGATTAAGGACAAAAAATCATGTCCACACACTTAGCTACAAAAATTTAGTTTTACATCCAAATTACCTCTTTTCTCTCTCGTAATTTAAACTACTATATAGGATTCTCTCAATATGCCGAGAGGTATTTGTCATTTTCTACGAAAAATATAGCGCTTGGAGTAATTTGGAGTAGGCGTACAAATGAACAGGATGGAATGAGAGCACACAGAGAGGGAAAAAGTATGCTGATTTCCCTTCTTTTTTTTTTAGTTTTTACATTCGGTCCTAGTTTTATTTGCATTCATGCTCACAGCCTAGAGAAATTTCCTTAATTTTTCCCTGCACGTACGGTCAACAGAACTTCACATGTAAAAAAATCATTGTACATCCATGAGGATGTACAATGTGACAGTTTCATATGGATCTGAATGAATCTTTCCCAGTTCCTCCATATAAATCTTGTGGACCTGACGAGTCATGAATCAAACATGTGGAAATGAATATGTACAAAAATTCCGCTTGAAATGGTCATTCAATTCAAATCAAAATCAAAATCAAAATCAGGCATGGAAATGATGAAGAATCTGTTATGTATTCACCCATTTGTTTCACTTTTGACTTTTTCCTCCTCTTGATTTCCAGTTTCAATCCGGAATTATAAATTCTGACGCGTCTAAATTCTAAAATAATACCCGTGCCTCGATCATTATTTTAGTGAGTGCGGTGCTTTTCCTTTCTCTAGGGATCTGACGATTCATATATAGTTAGTATTGCGTCGGTATAGTTTATAGTCTGTAAACTGTAAACTGTCAAGTCAATGCAAGTTTCTCTTCTGCGTTGACTGAAGGAAAGTATAGGGAAAGCTGACTTAATAATGTCACATGTGGTATCTCATTATTTGTCCATAAGGGAAGTTAATATGTTCTTGTATTCTCCATATGTATTTCAATTGAGAATGCACACCCAGCCCGGATTTTGTTAGTAGTTCGTGAGTGAAGACGCACGCAGAGAAACGTCACTGAGAAGAGAAGACAGAGAAACGAATTCATTCAGTCATGAATAAATTCTCATGGTGAAAATCCGTCTTGCTTTCATTATGTCTGTTTTTCTAGGGCGAATGCGGGGGTGAAAAGAGAAAGTCCTAGATAGAAAACCTACAGAGTGAGGAGAAGGAGAAACGAGAGACAGAGAGAGAGAGAAGAGAGAGAGACATACGGAGATAGACAGGCCGAGACATGAGATGGATTCTCTGTGAGAGTAGGTCGACGAGTCAAAAAAGTCAAAGTCGTATCGTACAGTGTTGTCTCAGATGGAAGTGCAGTTTTTGGGTACATGAATTGTATGTAGGGAAAAGGTTCGAGTGTAGGAAGTATCTGCCAAGTTGTATCTGTATACAACGATATATGTAATGGTGTAGACAGTGGACAGAAGGAGAGAAATGCAGAATGAAGCTTCTATGGCTATATTGCTAATGTTATACTGCTACTGCTACTGCTTGCTGGTGAAAAAGGAAAATTCGCATCGACGCGGCTTACTTTGCTGTGTGGTGTGGATTTGCGTGCTTTTGGTGCTGGGCTGGTGGAAAAATAGGTCACAGGGACAGGAGACGGACT
The DNA here is from genome assembly GCA_034699125.1 of Gisinianus flammeolus. NCBI lineage: Eukaryota > Metazoa > Arthropoda > Collembola > Symphypleona > Katiannidae > Gisinianus > Gisinianus flammeolus. The sequence continues at coordinate 56,950 of JAIUND010000310.1, forward strand.
ATATAGTAAATGCTCATGACACACAAATGGAGAATGGGAAATAGAAAGAAGTAAGGCAGACGACAATTTCATATGTTACGCTAGGATTTTATACTTGAACTATTTCTATTTCTATTTCTATTATCAAAATCACGTTATGAAGAAAGTGCATATGGAATGGATGCAATGAGAATATGGTCAAGTCTGGTTTTATATATATATATAATAATATATATAGATAGCCCAAAGTCTTAACTCATTTACGGCAATGTGTTTGAGCATGTGTATTTGTTTTGTGTGGGTGAGTAAGTAAGTATACAGATACACTGGTGCACACACATGTAAAGTTATATCTGTAAATCTAATTACGATCGTATGCAATTTGTAATTGCGAACATGCTTTCCTTTTCTTCATCATCTCCGTAATCCACTTTCTATACTATTAAAACATTAAAACATTTGTGTCTATGTATAGTTTTCCGAGTACTGTTCAATTTTATATGGGACAGAACTCATGGAAAATTGAGCTTCCTACGCTTTCCTGTGTACTTGTACGTGATCCGCGTTCCATGTCTTTAATCTTTTTAACCCGAATCATTTCTCATTCCCTCCAAGAAACTGAAATCCAGACCCATATCTCTCACTCTCTGTTTCTCAGTGCAGATGCGTGCGTGATGTGATGGTGATGAGCTTTTCCTTCCTTTTGCTTTTCCTAAAGAGAAAGGAAAGAAGAAAAATCACTTGTCTAATTCACCTTTAGTTTCTTATTTTGAAAGCAACTTCCTCTGCATGTTCCAGAATTTGCTTAGTCATTCTTCTCCTTTTCTTTGATTCTCCTCTTCCTCGATTCCTCCAATTCCTTTGCTTGCCTAACAAATTACTCAAATTCTGCTCGAGTTTCACATTCCCAGAAATTTTGTGCACATTTGCAGAGAATGCTTTCCTTGCAGAGTGAGAGAGAGAGAGAGAGAGAGAGAATTCACGTGCCGTTAAAGTAAATATTAACAGATGTACTTGGCATTACAAGGAAGTTCAAAGGTCACTGTTGTCGCCTTCATTTCCGTTTCAATGTTTAATCTTCACCCAATGAATGTATGTGCATGATGTGATGAGTCAACTCTCAGGATGTGCATATTTTCCTTGTGATGATGATGTAATTCTCTCTCTGGGTCCTGGCTAGTAATTCTAGTAATTCTCTCATTACGTAATAATATCTGTACATAGCACAAGTTAAAGACGCCATAAAAGGAATTTTCCATGACCTGACAACACACAAAAAAAAACCAGATAGAAAACGCATACATAGTTGAGCATTGGCATAGAACACCTATGTACTCATATAAAATCGTTTATGTGTTTTATGGAGCATTGACATTGGAAAAATTCTTTGGGGGGCGGGTAAGTGCAATTAATTCTTGAGGTTTTTAGTTTTTGGATTTGGATTTTAGAGGTTCAACTTGAGGTTTGTCCAAGATTTCCAGGAATTAAGTCTACTCGAGAATATTATTATTGAGGCAAGTAAATGCACACAGAATATCTTACAATTCTATAGTGAGCGAGCCGCAGCCACGTTTCCCTCAATGAATGAAAATGAATGAATAAAAGGAAATGACTGAAATGAGGAATGAGTCGAGTCAACTTGTGTGTTGTGGCCAGTTTGGTTTGTCCATTTCCAAGAAATTCTCGGAAGAAAAAAAAGGACGAGAAAAAGGGCAGAAGCTTTTCTTTCATTTCTCAGTCACCTCTCTCTCTTATTCTTATTCTTAGGAATTTACCTTGAAAGCCTACTACCAACTTCCATCCAGATTATCTCCATTAGAGCATCCAGACCCAGACCGACCATCCACACACACACACACACACATATACCTAAATTTGTAAAGAATCATTCACTTAAAAAATTCCTAGCTATCTCCAAAAGCCAAAAATGGCTCCACATCCACATTCCAATGTACATATTACTATTGTATATCCATCATAGAACACGTACATAAAATTGTATATATATATGTGTTCCTCGAATAGCCATAGACATGTGGTGGTCCTTTTCCGTAGAGTATTATTGTCAAGTTTTGTGTATGTGTACATACTATGTGTACCTACACTTGAAGTTTGGACACACTTGTGCATTGTCCATTTGATATGCAGTGCCAAGCAAAAGAAATGTCCCCTATCCCATGTATGTACATACATACATATTTTTGGGATAAAAGCTCTTCTGTTCTATGAGAGTTCTATCTATATCTTGTAAATGCACAGGAGACAAAAAAATGTGATGGATATTTCCGTCATGAGTCATCCCAACTCATTCCATCAAATTACAATTTACAATTTACATTTAAACATTAAAAAACTGTGATAATCTCCGAAACAACACATTAAACCAGACGGTCAAACTGTAAAGCTCAGATGAAACATTTAAATTGATAAAAGTTTTCCAGATGAACAAAATGCTCTCACTGAACTAACACTAAATGTCATCTTCAGTTATGTGTCTGTGTTTGTGTGTGTCGTATCTTGTCCTTGGATTTAAATTAAGTTTAATCATACAGCTTTATTTCATTTTATTCTCTACTTTACTAATTCTTATGATAATGTTAATAATTGTAGTAGTAATAACATTTCGTTTGTTGACTTCTGTTTCTGTTTCTTGGGAGGGATCGAGATGAAGATTTTGATTAAGATTGGGGTTGAATTCCATGAGCCAGCACCAGCACCAGCAGTCCAACCAACTACATATAAAAAAACAATGAGTGTAATCTTCAAATATAAAATATAAACCAAGGCTAAAGTGTGAGGGAAAATCTCAATTGCAATTTTATAAAGTCTCAAGATGTGAGCCGTTAAGAGTGGTCAGGACTCTCTTCTTCTTCTTCTCATCTCCTTTTCTTTCTCATCTCATCTCTCGACACCATTCAGGATTCAGAATTTAAAAGGCTGCAAACTATAAAGACTTTACGCTTTTGTGTATCGCATCGTATCTGGCTCTGCCTCTGACTTTGTTGGCTTCTGGCTCCAACAAATGGCAATAAAGTGTACAAAAGTGTCTACAATCTAACACTCTTTCAAAGCAATACCGAGTATAATGTTTTTATTCCTTTCTACTTCTACACACTGCACTTGCGGATATGATATGGAATATCCCTGTCTAAAAAAATGTCTTATTGTACTCGAGTGAGCTCTACTTACGGTTACATGATATCACTCTTAAACATCTTTAATAATAGAGAAACTGAGAGAGAGAGAGAGAGACAGACGGACAGAGAATTATCTTTTATGTACCTACACACAATTGAACATGAGAAGCAGTCAGTTGATTGTACAGTAATTACTGCATCGGATTGGTAACTGTATACTGTACATTGTACACTGTTACACTGTACGCTCGTTTTTCTCAATGTCCTTGCATTTTCTAATGATCTTGATTCTGCCTGTTTGACGCTTCATTCTTCTGCCTGTACACAAAAAATATCATGCACTGAACAACACAGACGGATAGGTTGATAGAAAAAGAGCAAATTGTAAGTTGCGAATGTTGTGAATGGTGAACTCAGAATTGCAAACTACGTCGTAGCCTACTGAGAACTGCAGAATCTCTCTCTCTATATTATATTATTTCCCCATGTAACTTTTCCCCTCGTACTGTTTCATCATATGAGTCTGTCTCTCTCTTCTCTATGTAGAGATATGTATGGAATGTGTGCTAAATATTTTTTTTTTGTTCTCAGGTAACGGCTGGTAAGTTTTATCGTGGGATTGTGACTATAAAGCGTACAGAAAAATGAAATGGGATAAGAATGAAATAGGCTGCTGGGTGCAAGTGAAACTGGCATCGAGATTGAGGACTCTCTAAGGAGGAAAAATTATGAAGGAATTGCCGTATGAATTCCCCAAACACCAACACCCAACACCACGAGAGAAAGAGAGAGAGAGAGAGAGAAAGAGGGAGAGAGGGACAGAGAGAATGAGATACTTCCTACGGTAAGTTAACGGATGGAAGAGTAGTTGAAGTTGACGTTAGTGTACCTATGTAGGTATTATATATGTATGTGTGTTGGAGGTAGTCTGTAACGTGTATTGAAGAGAAAATGAAGAGCGTTGAAAAATGAGGTAACCGTTACCGTTCGTTCTCTGCCCCCTTTTCTTTTCATCCCGTTACATTCTTCTACGTCGCAAGTTCTATTCTGTTCTGGTCCGTCCTCTGATTTCACTCAAACATGACAGAGACAAAAAGATTCTCTCTTCCCCTGTTGATGACGTGACCATATCGAGAGAGATGACGGAAATTCCTCTACAAAATATAAACAAATCATAGGTAACGTCAAGCCTCATTACAAATTACGAATTACGAATTATTTATGAATTACGAAAACAGAAGACTCTTTCCATTTTACAGTGCATATAATATACAAAACATTGTCAAAACATTAAAATCATCTCGGGTTAGAGGGTTCTTGATTTTGAATTCTGAGATGTCATTAGAAAAGTCCATGGAAATTATATTTTCCAAGGAAATGTCACATTGACCCAAAGGAATTTACCTATAAGGAATTTCAAAACCTTTTTGACTTTTTCAAATTGGAAATATTTTTTATTACGGTGAGAGAGAGAGAGAGAGAGAGAGAGAGACTTTTGGGTTGTTGGCTTAGCCTTTTGGATTTATCTATGAGAAATATGTGCCATGAATATTAATTCTAAATTAAACGGCCCATTTCATATTCACACAACTCTCGTCCTCTCACACACCAAACTAACACACAGATGACAGTCCATGCATATTTTAATACATTTCCCTGCTGCATTCCATTCCCGAACAGGCAAAATTCCTGACGATGAGTCTCAACATATGTAAGTAAATCCTCATTCACAATCAGTTTCAACTCGCGGAACACACCAAAGACCAAAAGATTCAACCACACCACAACAGCAACACATTTCCCTCTGCAAATCTGTCAATGTTATTTATTATTTATTACCTAGAAAGACTTTTTTTTTAATGTGTGATTGTCCAATTGTCCACCTGTACACAAAAAGAAAACTCATTTATTCCCTCAAAAAAAATTTACATGATTTCATTTCCCATAGACACAGCTCGGTAACCATAAGAAACAATGTAAAAAGAGGCATGTAAATACATATTTACATCTAGCATCTAGCTACATCGTAACTTGTTACACGATATTATTATTCCATGGACGTTTTACTCCTCTACAGATATCTCCTATCACTATCTGTATTCTGTATTGGGCATTGTACCCCTCCTTTTATTAACTATTACATATTGAGATGAACCTTACATTTTAAATTTGAATTCAAATTTAATTCGTAACAAAGTAACAACAAGAGAGAGGAATGAGAGAGAGAGAGAGAGAGAGAGAGAGACTACACAGGACGTTTCCTATTGTTGTATGTGTACTCGCGAGTATCAGTATCAGTATGATATGATGCAAGGGATATACCTAATTGTAAGTATAGCGTATAGCATATTATATCAATCAACCATCAATCTCTTACACTAACAATAAGAGTCTTACTACATATTGTGTCATATGTACATACAGTACAGTACAGACTCTTCCCTACAACAATGACAATGGGAAATGAAACATAATACACAGTATGTTTGAGCTGATGGGCTTTATTTGTATACTGTCTGTTGTATCTGTGTGTTGTTCCTTCTCTCCTCTCGATCCTTGTTGAAATTGTACCAGCTTTGTTGACGAGTCAATCCCGAATTTACCTACCGCATCGCTTTTCATCTATACCCCAACTCAATGCAATGTAATATACAAATCTCGAGCTCAAAGCTCAACTGTTAGATACATTTTCATGAGATGAATACACCGACATCGACATCGACAATGCAATGACAACCACACTTTTCCCTTTACTTTACATCCCGCAAATGTAAACTCCTTTCACCTTGTCGTTAGTTAAAAACACCTTCCAAACATTCAACTCATTCATTTGATTTGATAACTTGTAAGCTTCTTGAAGGATTTAAATGTAAACAGTTCTCGTTTCTCGTATTCGTATTGATTCTTGTAAAATTCTTTCTTACTGTGTGGACCACATTGAGCTTTTCCTGTACGCTTTCTCTGAACAACTCCCAGAGTCGGAGTAGCTAGATTTAAAATTATTGTATGCAAAATCATCAATTTGCTTTATAAACGGTGAAAGACGAGGTTTTCTTAGCTTTTCCGCGCATTTACATGAAACTAAAACATGCATTTTGTACATATTTTCTTAGTAAATCCTCCCGAAACATCTCATTAGAGACGGACTACCGATTGCAAATATGAAAATCCCTACTTGGGCCTCTATTCAAATATAAATAAGGAAATGAAGGAATTCCCTTGCTTGCTTCATCCGCTATTTTCTTCCTTGAAGTCTGTATACTATATATACATACTATATATATATATGTATGTAGTAGGTATTTGCATAGGATGAAGATAGGGAGAACGTGGGGAATGTATTTGTTCCAGTAATACGCAAAACGCAGTGTATATCGTATGTATTTTTTAATATATTTCGTTGGGTTTAGGTCGACCTTGGTCTGTGTTATTGTGTTTTGTCTGGGTAAATAACCCTGGATCTTTTATCTATCAACGTATTGTAGAAAATGTAGATCGTACCTTACTTGATGGATCCAAACCCAAACATTATCCCTGTTGAGTCGGTACATATATATTCATTGTCAGTGTACTCGGACTCTGTATTAATAGCTTGGGTGTAATCTATGTAGGAAGTGAGGTTCTCCAGATCCAGATACTAATATGTAGGCCCCTCATTCTTATTCTTAGTGCTACATATTGCATGTATTAATATGTACCTACAAGGTCCCATCGTCCAATGTTTATGTTTATGTACGGATAGGGAAATTCAAATGAGGAATTTGGTGAGAAACTGACCTCGTTTCCCTTCAGTTTCCATTTTTCTTTCCCATTTTTCGTTTTCGGTTTCTTTTTCTTTTACCAAGGACCAAGAGCCATGAGAATCTATTAGGAAATTCCCTTTTGTTTGCTTGTGTATATTTGTATATCGTTGAAATATCTGTGTGTGCGTGTGTGTGTTTTGAGAATTTCAGTTTCGATCGGTTCTCAACTGTTACCAAATCCCAAGTCCACAATTCATTATCGTATCATTCTCATTTTCGTTCAATATTCAATTGTTTGCATTCGATCTTTCATTCGAGCTCTCCTTCATTTCCCACTCGACTAACAATGGACACCCACGGGGTGCCCCTCGAGTTTTGAGATGACATATAACCAACTAGACTCAGTTTTTTGCGCTGATTTCAGTAGTGGAGGTCATTTTTCTGAATGGGCCTTTGTTTAGAAATTTTTGCCCCGAAAATCACCAAAAACCCGATTTTTCATCAAGTTTGAGGTCAGTTTCAAGGTCAACTAGAGGTCGTAGCAAAAAATAAGAGGCACCAATGAATTCAGCGTAAAATTCTGAGTAAACGACGTTTTTAAAACTTTAAAAAAATCGTATTTTATTTTTTCGGAAATTTTCGACAATCCATTGCCCCCGAATTTCGGAAATAAACGAAAGTCGTCGTTTTGGATTTTTCTTCGACGGTATATATACAAAATTTTATGCTGAATCCAATGGTGCCATTCATTTTTTGATAAGACCAACTTTTGACGCCCAAAAAATGGTCAATAAAAAAAAACGTGCAATTTTGCTGACTTTGAGGGGTCATAAGAGGTCAAACAAAGGCCTATTCAGAAAAATGACCTCCACTACTGAAATCAGCGCAAAAAACTGAGTCTAGTTGGTTATATGTCATCTCAAAGCTCGAGGGGCACCCCGTGGGTGTCCATTGTAAGTTGTATACGAAATACGAATAGGATTTCAAATTCGAATTCAAACTCTAATTTGAGAAGAAGAAAAAGATGCAAGGGATTTTGAACCATCTATTCTCTAGATAATAGATAATATGGTAGATAGTGAATAGTGATACAGAAATGATGTACATGTATTTACGCACAATGTAAATATCTTGGTGTATGAGTAAAAGATAGTTTTCTCAGAAGATTTATGTGTGGATGAAAACAGTGTAAAATTCCTGTGGATCCTTCCATATAGATTAAATATTACTGTCCTTATACTGACTCTGACTTCCGCTCTTTCTACTCATACAGAAACACACACACACACACGCAGATACTCTCCATGCATTTCCATTCTGCTCTTAATGTTAAAGAGGGTGAAGTCAGTAAGTCAAAGGACAATAAAAAGGAACAAAGCTCACTCACAGTCACTTGAAAATACCATGAAATACTCAACTGTCATCGTATCTTATTCTCATTCACATTCACATCACATCGGCATCCGGACAAGTTCAAATTCTGACGAATTTGTAGAAGGTTTAAACTGTAGATGCACATCAGTCATGGATCATGAGGAGGACGTGTCAAGTGTCAACTCTTTTGGCCTGTCCAAAAAACGACAAGTGTACGTACAAGTATGTACATACAAGTCAATGTCTTTATATTAGCTCCTTCTCCCATAAATACTTGAATGAACCCATAAAATAATAATAAGATAATACGTATATAAATTATAAACAAAAGAGTTGTTTTAACTTGCTTAGAAGAACCCCCGTCCCTTCATGGACTTGCATTCATAGTTCATACTTGCACTCCATATTATCGTACGATATTTACCTTTTTTTCGTTTATTTCATCTTGACCATAATTTCCCAGCCCCATCATGACCTTTCCAGCCGAACCCATTTGTTTACACGTAAACGCCGTTTTAGGGATGGATCATTTTCTTGGAAAAAAGACAAATGACAAACGTCCTGCCGGGAAATACACAAACACAAACACAAGTCACAAGTGCTTCTGCTCCCAGTTTCAGTATATCTTGAACTTGGACTTTGGACACACACAAATACAAACGAGCTTGTGGAGATGAGCAATTGCGACAAGGAATTTGGGTAGGATCTCCTTGGAGTTTCGTTTCGGACTCTCGTTTGATTTCATTCACATTCACATTCAATGAGTCAGTCAGTCAGTCATTCATTCATGCATTCATTCATGATTCAGTCGGTCCTGATTTTAAAAATACACTTGACATTTTATTTGGGGTCCAAATATCTCCTCGCCCTTTTGTTTCTTCCTGTCCACATCCTCATCCTCAGATTCAGTTGGAGTTGGTAGAGAGATAGGAGTGGCCGGAAATGAATTCCTTCAAACTGTCCCCATTTCTCACAGATATTTACAACTTTATTTTCAATCTTAAACCATCATTCTTTGGACTTTAGACTTTGTACATAGATGTGAAGACTACCCTAACAAATCCATCGTTATTGTTTTGTTCGTTTTGTTCTGTTGGTTTTTTCTGCATTATGAATGAATTGTCAACTCGACTCATTGTCAATTGTATCAAATACAAATGTATCGTAGTTCATACATATTACATACATGTACTCAGAATGTGTCAAAATACTTGAAGCTATATAATACCTACTAGTACCTACATTTAAATATTGTGATTGTTAAGTTTTCTGACAGGAGATACAAATAGACTATAGACAAAGCACAGGGAATTGTCTTTCTCTTTTCCGCATTATCCTGCCGATACTTCCATTCTTTCTCTTTCCCCTGTCTGTCAATCTGCATACTAATTCCTAAGTAGGTAAGTAATTCCGTGTGCACATACAGAATAAAGGAAGCAAAAACGAATCGAAATGTGGATATTACATTACTTGGATTGTGTGTGTGTGTGTGTGAAGCATATTTTTTTCATTGATCCTCTATCTGTATTGCAAATCCACACACCTCACCCAGAGTTCATCGATCGCAAGGAATTTCTACTATACTTTAATACGATACCTTTTCCTCTCCATCTCTATTCGTAGTCGCATTGTTAGCTTTTCCCGCTGCATCTCTATGTATACAAGAACAAGTACATATATACGTAGAATGTGGAGCTACAGTTTTACGTGCATGTTCGCCCTTTTTGTACATTTATATTTTTTTGCCTTTGCCAAAATCTTTACTTCACAACTTCACATGCATATTTGCATTTGTATTCCTGGTTTGTAAATATATATTATATTATTATGCTTCACTTGGAAAGTGTTTCTTCATTGGGGTTTTCATTGTGTAAAAATGTGTGTGTGTGTGTGTGTATACGTTCCAGATATTTGAACATTTTCTTCTTCTTCTCCTTGTGTGATGTTCCTCCACTTCACTGTTCCCTATTTGTTATTCTTTATTTGTTCGTGATTTTGATTTTTGGGTCATGGTATGAATTTGCAATGCCTTTACAATTTACAACTTTGCAAATTCCGTCGTCTTCTTCTTTCATCTTCTTCTTCATCCCTTTATGCTGTATTTGTGTATTTAGTACATATACGGCACTGTGAATAAGGAAAAGTATAAAGAAGAAGAATAATAATAGTACTCTCCTCTTGTAATGACTAATTACTGACAATGAGACTGAGACTGAAACAACAGAGGACTTGCTGGGTTTGTATAAAATAAGTGCAGGTTGTTGCCAGGTGAAATGGCGACAGGATAATTAATTATTTTTTGAACTCAACTCATCTCCAAATTATTATCATATCATTCTGCACTTACACATGGAATTTCCAATGGAAAGGTTTTGTCTTCATGTCATTGTAATCTTTTGCGTTCTTATTGCGAAATGAAATTGGTGGTGGCAATAGGGCTATCACCTATCACTATCACAATCCCTTTCATTGGTACATCTTTGTAGTATTTAGTTGTGAGGATGAGGATGAAAGTAGATATTTAGAAATGGAAAATAAAGGATGAGATAATGAAGATGAAGATGAATGGAGGAAAGAGAGATGATTCTCAACTCCTACATAACTGTACATACTCCAGCACTCTAGGGCATTTTACAATTTAAATGATCTGATAGCTTAATAAGGTCCGAACCTACATGAATGCCTAAATGCCAAATCATAAAGTGTGAAAAAGAAAAGATGAATTAGAGAGAGAGAGAGAGATGAAAATGTCTGCAGTAGAGAGAAGAGAGGAAAGCAACGAGCAAAGCAAATAAAAGCAATGTCCATCAACGGTAATTTGTTTGTTTTTTTTATTTTGCCCTCCAGCTTGAAAATAAAAACAAGTCTCATCCTCAGTAGTCATTCCATTCCATACTCGTATTCACTATGTACAAATAATAATCAAATAATACAAAGACAAAAGCAGTACAATCACATCACACTGCAATTTACATACCATTTACCATTACCATTTACAATTCACAATCCACACTCATCTCGAAACTCAAATGTTTTAGTGGTCTACCAACTTATTGTATAAAGTATCTGTGTGTGTGCACAATTCTAAATACTTTGACTAAGGTAAGTGGCTCAGACATGAATAGTTGCAACTCAAACTGTTTTAATCCACACACACACACACAGTCACACAGCCAGACTTGCAAATCCGCTATGTACTTTTCTTCTTCTTTTCTACATTTTAATTCATTTCTGATCTCAAATCCCGAGAATCTTTAATAGAAAATCCTAGACTTTGCTATTTTATTGCGAATAAAAGGGAACAATTACGTTGGCGGTCGGTAGTTGGTATTTATCTTCATTTTGTGTACAGAATCATTCCTGTGCATTTACATTCAAATGTGCATAAAAAACTATGTAAGTACATTTCCTTTATACTTTAGTCACTTTATAGACAAGTGAAACGTGAGATTTTGATTTAGAATTCTAGACTCCAGACAAGACGAGAAAAGACAAGGAAACTTGAACGATTTTACAAGTTAACAAACCATGATATAATCTTTGTCTGCGTCTGTCTCTGTGTGTGTGTGTGTGTGTGCCAGTGCCAGTGTGTGGGTAAAGGAAAGGCTTCTCGTTTCGTTCTGCTAGAGAGAGATTCATGGACGTTTATGGGCTTGCATTTGTGTGTTCTTACACAAAAAAAAAATTAAGAGCAAAAAAATTAGCATGCATAAAGCCATTGGAAATGAGAGAGAAAGAAATGTTTAAGGGGGAAGAAAAAAAGGGAGCTGGATTGCACATTGTTAATGGTTCATAGTTAACATCCATAGACTTGGCCAGACAAGCTGTCAGACGGCAGACGGCGATCGCAGACGTACAAAAAACTCTGACAATCCCTACTGATGATATTGCAATAGTAATACTCTAATATCAATAGGAAAAAAGGAGAACAAGAACACCATTTGCCATTTGCCATTCACCATACACTTGATTATTTTTGCAAGGCGTTTTTCCTCCTCTTCTTCTTCTTCTAAATCGTGAGGAGAGGCTTTGTATTTTGTATCTGTACGATATAATAATATATCGTATGTGCATTTGAATGTCTAGTTTGTAGTACTCCGTAGGTTTTCATTACATATCCATATTAGCAAATATTAAATGCAAAAAAAATAACGATTATATTACAAGCAGATATACATTTGGTTCACTTTGTATTTGTATTTGCATTTGTATTATTTGTATTAGGAAAACAGAGTACAGGTGAAAGTCGACGAGAGCCATGCATTTTGCCAGTTATTATTATTATTAGGATTATTATTATTGTTATTAGGATTACTTCAGGCTTTGAGTTTATATGTTCATATTTTCATATTTATCTCGTTCCTCCTCGTGTGTGTCTGAGTGTTTTTCTCATTTATTGCCACCCTCAATTTCCCATTTGAATTTGAGTATGATTGTGTCATTATCCTTACAATCATCATCATATTTCCATCCCATCGTTATTATTGCTGATATAAAGCCATCCGTGAATACGTAGAGAATCTTTTTATAGGCTGGAGGCTGTGGACTATATTCATTCATCCATTCATTCACCGGAGCATAGAAAATCCTCTTGTGTTCTAACTTCCAAGTCTCTATGCAACAAGTCACATGTATTGACATAGTCTCATTCTCATTCTCATAAATAAACTCAAAACATTGCAAATGAAAATGTTCGCTTGAGCTTGAGCGTTTAGTTATCCACAGACCGATGCTGATGCTGATACTGATCTCGGACAATAATTACCACGATGATGATGATGATGAAAAATGAAAGCGTCTAGTAATTAAGTCTCATTTCTTCATACTGCATATACAGATACTTTGTACGTTGTGCCAATCTCTGCCGTTGAACTCTGAATAAAAGTCTGCCAAAAACTATGGCAAAACATCCGTCTCATTTATAGACAGACATGTGAACAAAAAATGAAAAGGGCAAAAACTGTCCAATTTTCTCTTGGCTCATAGAAAAAAGGGGAGTAAAATAATGTCTTTAGAAGGTATAGACGCTAGATTAAAAACCAAATGGGTATATTTTATTACGTTTTTCCATTGCATATTTAGTATTTAGACGTTTTTTGGTTCTGATGATTGAAGGTCAACGTGAACGAGAGTGAGTGCACTCGAGAGTTTATTTATTTATTTATTTATTGTTAGACGACGACGGAGGATGGAATTCTCTGGAGGAGTTGTTTGGGATGAGAATTCAAGCTCAATTATTTAATGTGTAGCCATTTCGTTATTCCCTCTTGTTTAATTGACCGAAAAGAGTTTCAGGATTTACAGTGTGGATATACATATTTATCTGTAAATGTAAATCCAGGGAAATGTTTTCGTAAATGTGTGATTCAAGAAAAAATAAGGAGCTCGTTCACATTTGGCATTGTGACACTTTGCAATGAGTATATACTTTGCATGTAAAATACAATGGAAATTGGGATCCTCATCGTCAGCCAGGTGAACCGGTGAACAGGTAAAAAAACCTTTCTTGTGAACATTCCCCACTTTGAAAACTGTGAACTCGGGATTTTTCCAACCAAAGACCAACGAAATATCACAAACAACATGAAAAATGTAAAGGGAGTCCGTATATATAGATATATGGGAGTTATCACATGGAAATTCGAGTAGTCATCGTCGTCCTCAACCAGCCATGAATAATTTCTTCAATTCTGTAATCCTCTAAAATTCATGGATATTTTTGGGTCAGAATATTTATGTACATAATAATATATGTTTTGTAGAAACAATGAAAAATGCAATTGAGACGGAGAATGAGTTTAAAACAAATTTCCGAAATCCAGTATATATGTAATTTACATTATGGTATATAGTTTGTAGGAATCTCGGGCTTCTCGCCATGGTAAAGAGAAAAAAAGACTACGGATATTCGCATTCAAATGTAAAAAAAATAACGTACATAATTTGGAACGAGCATGCAAATTTCATGGTTGCTGATCCAATAAATCACATGATAAAACAAGAAATAAGAAACAAAACACATGGCTCCTTTTTCCTCTCAGAATCCCCGTGTGCTCACGTTCCTGTGCATGTTCATCCTTCAATATGACAAGAAAGAAAAAAAAGCAAGTGTGTTCGAGAGGAGTTTCCAAGTTTTTTCGCAATGTGCAATGAAACTCTGAACGATATAACATATAATAATATGTATTACATATTGCCATGTGCAACAAGAAAGAAAAAAGAATCAGAATTGAAAAAATCCAACATCAAGACCGAACTGACAGATTTCCACTTGCAATCGAAATAATATCCAAATTTCATAGCATAATGCGAAAAGGATAACAAAAGCAACAGGCGACAGGCGGAAAAAAAAGAAGAAGAAGAAGAAAAAAAAAAGTTGAAAGAATTCAAATCCAATTTCAAGTTTCTTATGCTCGATTGCGAAATATGCATGAAAATGTGCGAATCTTGGTAATCCATAATCTGCAATCTGTAATCCGGCAATGAATGTTTTATTCGCACTACTCAACTCAATAGGGATTTTAATCGTCAAGTAAAAAAAAAAAAATAAGGCCATTAAAGAATTTTGACACTTGAGAATAAGGAGACAATTCAAAGGATATCGTATGGTGAATTTATTTGCCATATTTTTTCCTGTTACAATTTCCATGTTCATATACGTAATTCAAATAGAAGATGAGATAACAAAATCTCAATTCCAAATCTGCATGGAAATGTTGTCCCATTCAAAAAGTTCACACTGATGACAATTCAAAATTCAAAATCCGAAAAATCTTGTACAGTATATAGATTGCGAGTTTTCTGATTTTCCCTCCGGACTTTGTACTCTCTCGTGTCAGTTTTTTTTTATTGTCAGTTTCAATTACGTGAGTGAAGCTGTTTTAGAATGATTGCCAGATGCGAGTGCTCCACTTCCATGTGGAATTTCCACATTTCCCTTTTAAGTATTTCGTATTCACATTTCATATTCACATTCGTATTCACGTGCTGGCTGCTGCAGTTTTTGAGTTTTCAAAGGACTTCTCAATTCACAAATGATTGTCGTAGATCGCAAAAGTTGACGCTGAAAGTCACAACGTGGGGGAATTGAGAGAGAGAGAGAGAGAATTCGGAATTGTGAATTATGTCAAATATTCTGTGGAAAATTATTAAAAGAGAAAATGCACTTGCAGTTGTTCTTTGTTCCTTTTTTTTATTTTGCATTCCCGAATATTTCAAGTTGAATTTGAATTTCTTTATGACTTTTTGCCCATTCTTTTTATATACTCTGGAGCTTTCCGCCTGTCACTTTTCATCATAATGCTCATTTTCTTCGCTCTCTCGCTCTCTCTCTCAATTTTTTTCTCATTTCATTGTCATACATGGGAAATGAGTGTTGGCGTCTTTTCAGTCATTTCAAATGTATTTATGTTTGACAAGAAATTTTCAAATTTCAAATATTTGACTGCATATGCTGCATCCGAAATCCCAAATAAATTTTGATATGGCGAGAGAGTTGAGAGTTGAGTTAAGTTAAGAGTGCACATTTGAACTATACGACTGACTACTTATACTTTCTGCCTTCTGCCATAATGCCATTGAAATTGAATGCAATCCCACAAATTTTTTATATCTAATTTCACATTCACATTAGACGTGACAAAAAAAGATGTGGGAGATGAAAGGAAAAAAAAACATATCATGAGGGACGAGATTCCTTCACATCTCTCTCGACACTTTTTCCCATGAACTTTCAATTGATATTCAAACGAGACTTTTGACAAATATGAATTTTCATGCATTATTTTATTTTATTTTTTTTTTACTTTGACTTTGGCTTTGTACTCATTTCTTCCTCATCTCCTTCCGTTTCTCCCCCTCAGTTTTTTCCATGTAATAAATTACATTCCACAAGTTTGAATGTCAAAGAAAAATAGACGAAGAAGAAGAGGACAATGAGGCAGAGAATTCTTTAATATGTACTCATATTTTTCATCACGAGGATTTTATGTCTCATTTTTATTGCTGCTGTCTCGTTAATATTTAGTGACAACAACGACGACTTGAAAATAATGGGCCCAAATTCATACCTACATGTGTTTTTTAATTTACAATTACAATTACAATTACAATTAAAATCCTAAGTGAGATGGACTGAGCAGAGCAGAATTGCAACATGCAACTGCACCTTTTGTTGGATCATCCTTGAGGAAAGGGAAAAGCCCGTTGGGCCGTTGGTCCTTTTCGTTGGCATTTTGATGGAAGTGTGGCAGGCAAAATCAAAGAGTGCACGTGACAACAAAAGACAAAGGAAAAGGAAGGCCTTTCATTTAAAATAATAGTACAAAGTTTGAGGGAGCAAAGTGAGTCAGATCAAATGGAAAATCCGTCTCTTGTAAAAACACACGGAGGAAACTACAAAGGGGACAGAGGAAAAGCAAGTCAAGTCAACAGTCAACCAGTTGCTCTTGGAAATCCATTTGTGGTTTCTAACTTCTAAGCCTCACCATCACCATCACTATTCCCTACCATGCATAAAGTACATGTATATATGTAGTCCAGAGTCCCTCCAGTCAAAATCAAAAGCAAATTCAACCTCACCATCAAATGGAAATTTTGATTTTGATTTGTTTGTTTATTTGTTTGCCATAGATTTTTTTCAATTGCACAGACAAACCCTCAAAGTTTTGATTTAAACCAATACATAGTTCATAGTTTTTTTCGTCGGCATATATAGTTTGAGTATCTGTTGTATATGTATTTTCCAGACTCTGTTCAATTCAAACTCACCAAACATTCATACAACTTTATTGAGAATGTGGGTAATCATGAGCCTTTGTGGTTTCTTTCTCTTTCCCTTCTCTGGAGAGAAAACAATTACAATCCCCTTTTATTTCATCACTTTTGAACAGTTTTAATTTCCATTCGCCCGACGTTTCCTCTCACAACTCTCAAATTTGAACGTTGCTGAGTGCATTTTCAAGTCAAGTCCAAGCCAGGAGTTGGAATAATTAAAATGGCGTTAAATCCGAGGAAATTTACTGAAAATTCCACGACAAACTTGACTTTTTGTACTAGTCCTTTGTCAAACATACATTGTGTGTGCAAATCTCCTAGCCGTTCCTATTTTGTGTGCAGAAATGATAAAATAGTGATGGGAAGCAATCGTCAAGCATTTAGAGGAAATGACCTCAACATCCCAACACGCCGACAGATAAATAGTAAATGAAAAATCTAGACAAATAAAGACAAAGTCAATGACTTTGCTTTAGCAAGTGTTGGAATTGGCAAGACGAAATCCTTTCAGTCCCCCGACCAAATTAGTAAATCACATCAATGTTTTTTTTGCGATTCGTAATTTGCAGTTCGCAGTTTGCAAATCTGGATCCTATGGGGAAGAATTCAATCTAGGATGAAAACGTAGGAATGAGGATTGGAGAGAAATAGAGAGAGAGAGAAAAAAACAGAGAGAGGATGAATGTCAAAAAAATTGAGACGTTGCAGAGAGTAAATTCGTCAGTGATTCTGGGAAGCACTTTGGAGAGCTAGCATTGGAAACGGACGAGTTACCACTACCAGTTGGCGGGACATTAATTCCCTGCAGTGTTTTGGCTGGCACTCAGACTCAAACTCAGCAGCACACACTCCTTTCTACTTTCTCCACCTATATCTATACACACAAAAACCCAGCAATGTTCCAGATTCAGACTCCAATTCTCTCCTTTTCTCTCTCTCTCCCTCTCGTTCTCTCTGCATGGAGGAAAAACGCTGCTGCTCAAGAGAATCTTTCCAACTTGATTTCCAAATGACTGGACATGACATCCACGACGGCCCTGTTCACTGTACAAACTCAACTCAGAAAGACTCCATGCTGAATTCAACCTCCAAATGTCGTTGCCCTTCGCGCTTTCACCACTGCGGGACGGATGTTGAGCTTTCCTCAACATATTAGCTTCCCATTATTATTATTATTATTATTATTATTTTCATCATCCTTTGTATATATCTTACATAAGAGCCTAGCCATATTTCACAACTATGAAATGCTTCAAATATCTGTATATCCAGAAATCTGTTTATTATAATCTTCCCTACTTTTCCAGCATATAAATGTATACATGTACTTCTATTTGCTCTTCCACATACTTACATTGTCTCTGTCCAGAGAGTTCTAAAGCCACATAGAAAGAATTGAGTCTCATATATTAAAAAGGAGGGACACTTAAAATTCGGAGCATATATATAGGTATATATATATGGTCTCAACTCTCGCCATTTCCCATTTCCCTTCACGAGCAGAACCCCAGAAAAAATATTTATGACCGTCATTATTTAACCACTATACATTTTTTGTGGATCCGTATGTCTGTTTGTTGGCCCACAATAATAAAATGGCTGACCAAAGCCGGAAGAGAAAACCTCAAACCAGAATCATCATCCAGCTTAAATATATGTAAGTGGAGAAAGCCCTTGGGAATTTGAGCATCCGCACATATTACAATGTAAATGTAAATGTAAAATGTAAATGGTCTGAACAATCCAGCTGTAATTTTGAGTTTGACCAGCTCACTCCATAATTTACTCATTTCCCCATCAAATTCCGAATATTTTAATTACAATGATAATGACAATGACCATATGTATTCCATTGCAAAGAAATCCTGTGGATGAAGACACTGAAGAGGCGGTTGGAATCATTCAACAATTCAACACTTGTGTGTGATATTCATAAACTGGTACTCTGTCTCTCTCTCTCTCCCTCTCGTCCGTCCCCATCATAACAATAACAATGACAATAAATAAAACTCCAACTGTTTATACTTCTCACTGACCAGCTCGCTGTCTTTCCTCTTATTCTTATATATACGATTCGATTAGAGCCAGACGAGTTTTTTTTTCTTCTTTTTATGTTTCTATGGGTACAGGAGATTTCCTCCGTGATAAACATTTGCATGGATATGCACAAGTGATGCTATAGCTATACATGCTCAATGTTCATGTGTGTTTTGACTGTATAGGTATAGGGATTGTGATGCAAAGTGTGTATAGTTTTGGGATAGTAAATGCACTTTATGACTGAAAAGTTATGACTCTGACCATGGACACAATAAATTAAGACCGGATACAGGATAATTAGATAATTTAATGGGAGATTCGCACTGGTTGTCACACACGTCTTGACACTAATGAGCATAATCAGCTCTTGATGAATAATTCTTCAACGAAAATTCAAATTCACATATTTCACATACATACGTACACACATTTCCAACTCCAACATGATGGAGTGCAGCAGAAAAAGAATAAGAGAAGGAGAATCAAGTCCAGACGGTAGATAGATTACTTTTCTGTGTTGCACATAAATTGAGCCAGTACTTTTCGTTTTAATTGTAATTACAATGACAATGACAGGCGCAGACAGTCTACAAGTGGAGAAGATGAAGATGTGCAAAAACAACAATCATAATAACAACAACAACAAACAGCAACAAGGTAATTCAAATGTGAAGCTAATGACCCAATCTGAATCATCACAAAATAATACAGTCAACTCTTCATACATTCACCATGTAACCATGTACGCTTTTTTTTTTACATACGATATCCCCACTCATTTCTCATTTACTACATTTACAGACTTACACTCAATTCATTAAATATCCGTCTCACATTTTCACCATTCTCAAAGTCTCAAACCAAATGATCATAATTCCTCGAGGCAATAAATAATGAGCTTTTTTCTTTCTTTCTCGCATGGATAGTAAACGTCAGAGGGAAAACGAGCAAAGTTAAAGTGACCAGACATTTAAAATCCACATGTAGATGGTGAGATATTTAGATTTATAATATTTATAATGATGATTTGCATATGCATATAATACTATATCGTACGTAGACGTATCTGTAAAAAGTGGAGAATCTACTCAAATTCTTCATAATACTTTCCTCTCTTTTGAATCCTCTCTCTCTCTCGCTCTGTCTCTCTCTCTGTCTCTCTCAGATTACGAGTGTTAATGTGAATGTATTTTCAGTTGTGACAGGATGGGAAATGGCACATCATAAACGCTCTGTGTGGACTCTACTGATGAAAAACAAACAGAATGTGCAGAAATGAGTGGAGGACTGCCTGCAGTCATTTCATTTCATTTGAAAGTCATCATGAAATGTAACTACATGTGTGTGACCTGGAGCTACGTATTCGTAGAGATGTGGATGTACGTAACGTACAATCGTACGATACAATGTCTGCCTCAATGTGAACTGAATTATCCAACTATTTTTTTTTCAGCATTCCCATTAGCTACAGATTACGATGTGGATTGTGGATTGTGGATTGTGGATGTAGTGATGGCGATGGCAGATAAATCTCGTCGAGACAGTTTTTTATATAGCATCATTTGGCCAACGATGAATTTCACAGAGATCAGCCACCTTCCATATTTTTCGCTACTACACATTCTCCACCATAGTTTTTTTGCTCTGTAATCTGTATATGTGTGTAGACTGTAGATTGTAGATATTCTATAGATACACAATGTACATATACTGTGTGCAATGTGTTTGTATGTGAAGGAAATGGGGAATGCCAATAACTCATAACAAATGACAAATTGGAAATGTGAGTAGTTATCCTCCTTATCGGTTGGATCAAATCCACTCAACTCTATTTTCCCATCACACATTACACATATTACACACAGATATTCTGAGAAACCAACCAACGACTTGTGAGTTTGTGAGTTGTAGACGTAGCCATTCTGATCGGCAATTACCAATTACCAAAGGAAAACCAGTTAGTATATGCAAATCTCAATTAAATATTGACGGAGCAGTACCTAATGGGAAACTATCTGTACGTTACGTATACCTACATATACAAATATGGAATCAGTTTTGAAATGAGTCGGGAAATGTTTCAAGAGTCAAGAGCATCTTCCCTTGATAAAGGATAAAACAAAATGAAGATTGTTGCAAAACATTTCATCAGATGTCCAAGAATGCGAATCAGTGGTAGGAATAATTATTATCTGCACTATTGTGTATACATTTCATTATATGGCATGCAAATCTGTCGTATGCAGTTTGGACATTAGTTTGTGAATTGTGATTGTGATGATGGAACTATTTATGTATTAGAATGAGAATGGACAAACGCCAATGAGAAGCATTTGCATTTCCATTTCCATCCTCAATACAGAATACAGATATGATAGAGAGATTAAGATTACACAAGGAAATTTTTATTTTATTGTGTCGTGCACAAAGAATATACATAGGAAAAGTAAAAGCCAATGCTACAGCCTTTTACTTATCTTATTTAGGTATTTTTTGCAGCTATTATTGTTCGTGTTTCTTCTTTTTATCCGTGCTTCTTCTTACTTCTTACAAACATTTTATTTTTCATCTTCTCATTCTCTTTTTGTCATTTCATATCTTCATTTTCTACAAATTTTTTGTGTGTGAATAAATTTATGTAAGTGCAACAAATTATCCTTTATTTTGCTCACTATGTCCTGCCTCAATTCTTTACTGTTTAGCCCAGGCTTTTCCCTCCACTTGTTCTCATTCTCGTTTCTCATATGGTACAAAGTACCTCTTGTCCTTGATTAATAATAAATAATAATATTCTTCCATACACCGTATGTGCTATGCAAAAAATGACAATCTAGGTACAATCGATTGTCATTTCCCGCTTTGCTTCTCTCTCCTCAACATTTGCAGATTTGCAGAATCTCTATGTACATTTGACTGTGGTTGCTAAATTTCATCACATGATGAGAGTTTCCTATTGCTGTTTTTCTATGTTCCCTTCAGAATAAACTTTCACGCTTTTTCTATCTTTCCTCGTTTTTTCCTTGTGTCAACAATTTCATAGAAAATCATTCTTTTGAGCTTTGTCATCATCACTTTGGACTGTTGATAAAATAAAAATTGATTGAGTGTAAACACTATGGCTTTCGGATTTTGAAATTGAGTTTTATGCTAAAAAGAAAATAGGACATGAGATGAGAACAGGAGTATTTGCTTGTGCTCAATTTTGATTTTGATTTTGGATTATGGGTGATTGATTTGACTTGACTGGAGTGAGGGGAGATGCATAGAGAGAGAGAGAGAGAGAGAGAGTAATGACAAGTTTGCAATGAGAATTGGGAGACACGGAAATGAGGAGTTGAAGAATCCAAATCAGATTTGAGAGTTTTTTTTTGAGGAAGGCAAAGGTTTCTTTCGTCGATGCGATTCCTCATATAGAGTTGATACCAAGATGTTCTTGAGATGTAGAGCAGCGGAGATGTGAAGCCCGAAGAATTTGAGACTGAATGTACATCTTTTCTTTCCATTCACGACTCTCCACTCTTTCTTTCTCTCTCTCTCTCTCTTTCTGTATTCCCTACCGACAGCCGACTTCCAACTGCCGACTACTTAACCTTTCAAGTGGCTTCAATTGGATAAGTGAAAAATATGCCATTGGCACTTGTGACTCGACAAACTCGACTACTATCTTGTAGGACTTGGCGAGCTCTGAGCTGGGCAACTTAACCACTTTACCCTTTTTTGGCAAACGACAAAGTTTTCTCTTCTTCCACGTTTCTTCCACTTTTATACTTTGCTTTGATTTGCTTTGCTCTAATGCGATCCCCCGATTAAAATTAGTTTTTGAAAGCTCAAAGATCCAAAGACTTTTTTTCCGTTATCAAAAAATCAACACCTTTTTTCATGCTCCATTCACATTCATCAGCCATCACATCATCATCATCATCATCACCAAAAAGTCATTCACAGTTCACACTTTACTTTCTAGTTTCATTTCATATGTACACTGGCTTACAGTCTCCACAATTCATGTACATATCTGCTATCACTGGCCAAATAGGTGGTGCTAAACTTGGGAAAAATTGCAAAAATGGCAAAAAAAAAATGAATTGTCTCCCTGGGATAATAGAAAATTGCAAATAAATTGCGCATTTGTCATCTATTGAAAATGCATGCAAGTGGAAAATATTGAACAATGTTTACACAGTTTAGTGTTAAATAGTATTTGTTTTTGTTTTCATTGTGTGTACTTCAATCTGTTGGAATTTGCATTGCCATTGCACTGTCGGCACTTTCGCGGAACGATGAGTTGAAATTGATTGGTGAGAGAGCGGAACAAAAAAGCCGCAACTAGTGAATTCAAATTGCAAATTGCAAATTCTGCACACACAGAATGAGAGACAAACAGAGAGAGAGAGAGAGCAAGAGAGACTGGTGGGGTATCTGTACCATATTGACTGTTTACTACACACACTCCTCATTTCCACATGGATACATCCAAACTCAACTCTCACGCTCCTCTTCAACTCTCATCCCACAGTACATTATGTGTGTGTGTGTGTTTGTGTGTATCAACATGACAAATGACAAACGACAAACGACAGGGAAGGAAATTAAATGCGCAGCGATTCCTCTCTTCCACACAAAATTTCCTTTTCATTTTGTCAACGCTCAACGTGACAATGACGACGGGACATGTGTGTATGTGTGTGTGCATTGTAGGTTATTTGCAAATGTACTCAAGTATTTGCATCTGCAAATATCACACCCTTGTCCATAGTATTTCGTGTCATGTTGATCTTGTCCATTTGGCATGGGAAATTAGAAATCCCAATGATAATAATGAAATAATGATGATGAAAAATTATCAATTTGATTGCATGAAATTATTTCGTGTAGTCGAGAATCAACATTTAATCAAACTGTGGACTCATAATAATTCCGGGAAATGATCCCAGTTTTAATGCACAAAAATCTGTGCAAACAAATGCCAAGTACACACAACCGAACACAGAGCAAAACCAAATATGTATGACGGGATTCATTTGGAATTCCAAAGGATGAGCTCACACTTGTTCTTGTGTTCACAGAGTGCGAAAAATTCCGCTTGGATCTTTGGAAAATGAAGGATTTACAGGTTTCGGTTCCCTCTGGCCATGTTAAAACTATATTCTCGCGTTTGTTTATTTACGTAAATTTACAGTGTATGCACGATGAGATGTGTGTACATTTTTTCATTTTTATTGTAAATTGTAATGCAATGTAATGCATTGTAATACAATGCTAATGGAATGGAATGGAATCTGGTTCTGACTTTCATTGTTCTCTCTGGAAAAAAAAAATCTCATTCCTATAAAGGCCTCATGTGAATTTTCTCTGGGAAATCCACAAATATCTTACGTAAATATATACTTGTGAGTTTTCTCCGCCATTTTTTTTAGCACCACAGCATTCCGGATTCATAAGAAAAAAAGGGGAGCAGAAAGTATTTAAGAATTGTACGAGTGAAATGGAGAATACAGACTTTGACGTTGAGCTTTAAACTTGTTTGGCTCTCTTCACTCAAGAATTCCCGCATTCCTCTTTTCCATATTGAAGATGAATGATGAATGAATGTGTGTGCGTGCAATTTGAAATGTGTGTGATTCGCAATTTAACTTCATCATGCACACACACAGACACACACACAGACACACACACAGGAGGAAAGTATGTGTATGAACCGTCAAAGGAAGCGATGATTTGCATGAGGATATCCATACAGAAATTACCGTCCCCCATTTGTCACACACACACAGATAAAAACGATGAAATACGGAGGATATCTGTATAGAAGTTTAATGGACGTGCGCGTACATACGATGTGAAGGAGAATCCATAAGGAAACGAAACAGGGAAATCTATCTACAATCTATCTGTACATGCAGTTGAACAGAGAGTGAGAGAGAGAGTGCAGTGCGGTTTGGAATTCCTTGTGAAATAATTACTGTTCACTTTGACACGAGAAGACCAAAATAAAAACCATAAAATCGATGGAAATTTACTACAGATATAAAATATAATAATAACTTGAAGTCGGCTCTAAATCGTCAACTGTAATTTCATCTGTTCCGTTACTCACAACTATTAAAAGTTTAAAACTATTATCAAAACGTCTTCCTCCTTTGAATGTGTGCGATACTCGTATGTTTAAAAACAAAGCTGATGCTTCGTGTGGGGATAACTCAAATGAAATGAGCTTCGAAAATCCACGATTGGTTCCGGTAATTAAACAGAATAGATATAAAAATAAGAATAATTGTATTATAAATTGCACAAGGATAAACTGCCTATTGGATTTCATTGGAGGGAAACCAAAAAATATCTGTACTTTGACATTTGAAAGGAATTTAAATCCATGTGAATTCACTATCAGAGAGAGAGAGAGAGAGAATATTTTTATTGTTAAGCTATCAGTTTTCACGAACTTACTGGCTCTTCCCATAAAAAATATATATCACAATTTCAATCAATCTGCGTGCATATAAAACGTTTACGTGTCCCATCAAATTCAAATTCAACTTGAACATTTTACGCACATTTCAAATTCCTTTAGAGACAGACCAAAAAAGAGAGAGAAAGAGGACTTTGAGATATTTTCTTGGCTGTTAAATACAAAATTGGAGTTGAAACCCGGGCATTTCCATTATTATAACCTGATCATTTCCTCGTTCTCCTCTCATTTTTTCCCTTTGTCTTCTGGTTCTGGCAATTAAAACAAAATGAAGAATAACCTCAAATCCTATATACGATAAAAGTGAAACCAAGGAACGTCTTTTGTTGTCTGTTATCTGTTATTTGCCCATGGCCTTTTTGGGTGATCGTAATTGTGTTTTTTTTTGTACAGTTTTCCACGGTTTTCTATAGTACATTTCCTTCATACCTTTGTGTATATTTCCTCATGATTTGAACGGATAGTTTTCATTTTTCATCATCAACAAGGTGAAAGCCCAGACGAGAGAAGAACAAAGGGGGAATTTGAATTTGAATTTGATTTGAATTTCAATTCGGATCCCAAAAAGTGAGGGCCTTAAAGGATGTGGAGAAGAGAGAGAAGATTAAAAGGCCTGAGGCTCCTCAAACCTCCTAATTGTATTACCCTTCTCTCATTTCCATTTCCCATTTCAACAAGACTCTTTTCACATAATAATTTCTCTGATCAATTTGATGAAAATATCTGAATATATCGTGTATACGTATGAGGATTCTTCTTCATCCGGGCTTTTCCACGCTCAATCATATGAGTCAAGTTATCAAGTATGCGGAAATTTAAAGCAAATTTTGATTACATTTCAAGTCATACGGAGATGGAGTTAAAAACCTCAATCTAACTTCATGAGGAAACTTTGCAAAGGCAGTGGTAGTGGTAGTGGTAGTGGAGGAGGACATAAGAAGAATGTGAGGACTCTGCTCGGGTTTTGTCTCTCTCTCTCTCTCTCTCTCTCTCTCTCTCTCTCTCTCTCTCTCT
>JAIUND010000311.1:0-83119 GCA_034699125.1 Gisinianus flammeolus
TCTCTCTCTCTCTCTCTCTCTCTCTCTTGTTACGGGATTGTTGGAGGGTGGCAAATGGAAATGTAGGCAGACAGTGAGGCAGGCAAAGAGCTTGTTGAGTTGAGTCCAAGTCCAAAGAGGTGCTCACACAAAAACACGCTGTGTGACTGTGTGAAAGAGCATAAGGGATTTGTTGGAAAGTGCTGGATGGAAATTCAACAGCCTTGGCATGTTAGACACAACGAAAGAGAGAGAGAGAGATGGAGAGGGGGTGAAACGAAACTGGATTTGAGAATTGACGACGTAGAATGAGACAGCACATCCCCCTGTACACTTTGGGGTCATATACCCTTCAGGGGATTATTTTACCTTTGCCTAGCCTTGCCTTTTCCTGGCCTGGCCTAGCCTAGCCTCGCCATGCCTTGGGTGATAATATAACATTGAAAATACCTACTGTATATGTATATATAGTTGTAGAGGCTCGTCCGGGTTCTCCATCCAAAGAATATAGTAGAGGAAGAATGCTTATTTCCCTATCAGCATATACGCAGGGCTTTTTTGCTATGCATATAGCTGTTTACTTTTTCAACCAATTGGAGTCCTGTATTGGTGAGTGTCTCACGTTCAACTACCGATAAACAAAGGGTTGACTGAATGAAACTCAAGGCAGTGTTGTGCAATGAATGTTTTTTGCTAGTGAAATTAATGGTAGTGAATTTAGCACCGAAATTTTGCTAATGAAATTAATTGGTAATTAATTCACTAAGTTTACCTAATTAATTACCAAATGTAGTGACGAACTTTTTGTCACAAAATCCAAAAAAAATTTAACTGCACTAATTACCTGACTTTAAGGGGACCTAAATTAAGCATTTTGACCAAACTTGACCTAATTTAGTTTGTTTAACCTAAACGTGACCTGAAATGCAAAGTCTAACCTAACTTTGACCTAAAGTAAGTATTTTGACTCAGATTTGATCTTAATCAAATTAACCTATATATATTTGACCTAATTTTTATGTTTGTCAAAATGTCAAAATTTGATGTTTTAACCTAGAATTTGCCTAAAACTCATTATTTGACGTAAACTTGACCGCAAAGCCAAATTTTGGTCGAATTGGGTATCACGTACCAAATTTTGTTCAAACTTTGTAATTTGGTCCAAATTTCGGTCAAACACTTATTTTTGCCTAACTTTAGCTTAAATACATATTATTTATGTATTTTGGGTCAATTTCGGTCAAAACATTTAATTTATAGGTTAATTTAAGGTCAGTTAAATAGCGCAGTGTGGAAAATATTTATTTCGGTCAATTTTTGAGTGATCAGAGCGCGTATAGCGCCAGAAAAAAATCTCAGATATACAAATTCTGTGTGTAGGAAAAAAAGCAGTGCTGCGTACTTTTCAAGTATTTGAAATTGCTAGTGATAGTGTATTAACTACCAAAATTTTGCTAGTGAAATTAATGGTAATTAATTACCGTGCTAGTGAATTCACTAGTGAAAAATTCATTACCAAATTAATTACACAACACTGACTCAAGGAAAAGGGTCAAAAAGCACCCCGCTGTGAATTGTCCATTAGAGACTAGTAAATAAGCTTTCTTCCTCTTCTATATTCTTTGTTCTCCATCCGCCTGCTACTTCTACATCTGTACATACATACATACTTCCACAGATACATCCACTCGCATTTAGATTATCAGCAACAAAGTAAAGTGGACCCTCCGTATTAACGTTTTTACATGCATAAGAATATTACTAATAATATTTTCTGTACAAAAGTCCCACACCACTGACACTCCATGCAGAAAAATGAGGAGAAATATGCAGAATTTCGGATGGGATTAGCCATTTGTTGTTGTAGGTTGTAGATGAAGATGAGAAATAGGTGATGCAATTAGTGGATACAGCATGCCGGTCATTATATTTCATGAGCTATTCTATATACAATATGATTTAAAATTCATTTTATGGATGCGGGAGTAGAGATTCATAGGTATAATATTTTATATTCTAATATATGCTCAAGTTATTATCCCGTACTTGTAGTTTAGTTGTAGTTGCAAGTCCACGACATGAATATCAAGTATCAAGTAACTGGCAACTGGCAACATACAATATCATCATCATTTTTTGGTGAATTTACAATTTACAATTTATACTAATACCATAAGCAAGCAAGCGAGAGTTGAGAGAGGAGTCGAGGTAGTAAATCGAGACTGTAATAATTATTGTAGCTACAATTACTGAGAACAAGATTTTCATATTGTTCCTACAACTTTTCAGATTAATTTTTCTATAAATTGAGAGAAAAGAGTTAAGACAAGTAACAAAAAATCCGCATCTTGAATGTTCAATCTCCAAAGGTTTTTTTTTGTTGTAATACTTGTGATATTTGATAAGGTTAATATGAGGATGAAGTTTGAGGACGATGATGAAGACTCTTCTTCTTCTTTTGATTTAGTAGTACCAGAACTTTGCATACATTTTCTCCCTGTAGCCACAAGCAATAAAATATGTTAATTTTTCAAGAGTTGATTTCTCTCTGTACTCTTTATCTACCCGAGTGCTCTGTTGTTGGTTGTTTGTTGGGTACCATACTCTTTTCCTCTTTTATATATATATATGTACATACATACATACAGCATACAGGTATGAGAGAACCCGTCATCACACGGAAATGTTGTGGTTGTATTAACTTTGATTTTAAGGTATACAAAACACATCTTGGTTCTTGGTTGGTACCTTGAATTTGAATCAAACTTCTTAAGTTCGTATAAATGATACGATCGTGAGTTGAAGAACATGAGAATTGAGGATAAGAACAAGAGCAAGAGAGAAAAGGCATCTGCTATATTTACGATTAGTCCAGTTCACTACAGTATTCGATTCGATTCGACTTTGAAGCCACTTCTAGTGTAGGTCGGGTCAGTCGTCAGTCAAAGCTTTTTTATTCATAGGCAATCATAGGCATTCTCTATGTATTGTAGCTATTTAAACTTTTATGTACATATTTTGTATGCATAAACTTCATGAATATGACTTGAAAAGTTTCATGCCTTTATACTGATACCACCTTCTCTTTATAATTTCCCTTGATTTTTTAATCCTATTATTTAGACAGAGAAATAGAGAGAGAGAGAGAGAGAGACCTACAGTACAGGTGAAAAGGGATAGAAAAAGGACTTGCGGTCAATTTTCGTAGTTGTAATTGGGATGATTGTAAATAGATATAGATTATAGATATACCTATAAATATATGTACAGGATTGATTGAACTGATGGGTAGTGAGAAAGAAAGAAAGAAAGATTGGTATCATGTTGGAGCTCATGCTCATACCACCTCCATGTTTTTAACTTGTACGGCACGGGACCAAAAACTCTAGTGTTAAAAGTGTCACTACCTGTTCCATTCCTCCTAAATGTAAAAACATGTATCAATGTATTGGCAGTTCTCATTTTACCTTTTGTCTCAACCTCACTCCAAATAGTCCCAATGGATAAACTTACAAAGTTTACCCATTTACCATTTTCTCTCTCTCTCTCTGATTGTGGGGTAATTTTACCTTTACACACTATCAAGGAGGGGGGGGGGGAACTACCTGTTAATACTTTCCCAAAAATTTCAAAATAAAGTCAAGTATGTACATGCATACTAGTACTTACTAGTTCAGAGTAACTGTAAAAAAGGAAAAATGTATGTATGTAGAAGGAATCAAGAAGTCTTCAGTGATGGTGGGCGGTTCACATATTTTTCTTAAACTATCTTCCCTATACAATTTACTACATGCATAAGTATAAATATTTCCAGTACTGTATCAATTCTCTGCACACACATATGTACATACAATATCCACAATATTATTGTGGATTTAATTCTCACTTGGTTGCCTTCTGATTGTGAGTGACTCTTGATTCAAAATACATATGTAGTTGGACTGTTCTGTTATGAAGAGAGCATTTTTAGGAATTAATGCAGACTACATATGTACACACAGGTACATACGTACTGCATACTATGTAGTACGTGTATGCTACAGATAGACACATGGGCAGTTGGGCCGGGATAAGAGAAATAAGAATACAATGGACAATGGAGATACACAGTCAAGTTTCTGTTTATCCTATTAAATTTTCCCTTGTTTATAATACAGAGTTTGAAAATGGGTACGAGTCAAGTCAAAACTTAAAATGGAGGGGTTAGTAAATGGTGTGTATTTACGAGAGACTGTAGAAACAAGTGAATTTATATTGTGTATGTACATAATGGGAAGGGTCCCGGTATATTAAGGGTCTGCCTGCAAGAGGTCATGTACAGAGTACAGAAGTGTAGGGAGAGAGAGAGAGAGAGAGATGAGGTGGTCGTGGTTCCAACGTAGAGTTCGAGGTCCTCATGGTAGCCATAACAATCCATGTTTTTCTGCTTTCTTTTCTTCATCGTCTTCGTCTTCTTCTTCTTCCTCTTATCGTGTTGATATCCCTCTGATACACTTTAAGAAGCTACTGAAACCTACAATACATGCGACTGCCGACAGACTTCCACACATTTGCATTATATAGATATAACATGTATAGCTTTAGAGTTGAGAGTTTGGAGTTTGATGTCAACCCTTCGTTTTTAGCTCTTTCTTGGTACTAAACTTCTTGTTGTTCTCTCTCTGTATGCTGTATGTGTTTGTTGAGTGTTGGGATCGAAAATCTCGTACTTACTACTTACTCGTATATGTGCATGGTCCTCTGTGGTTTGGGAAAGCTCTGCATCTGCATGTATGCATTTGTGTAGTGTATTGAGATTGGGAGAGAGAGAGAGAGAGAGAGAGACTGCAATGTGTTCTCCATTCACCACCTGTTGTATTTCCTCCATTGCATTTAAAATTTGTGGACTACATAATAAAATTCCTACATTACCTACTCGTGCTCCACTCGCTTCTTCTTCTTTCCCCTTAAATATCCAACCAACAACCAACACACACTGACTGTGACTGTACTCATGTTGCTTTTTTTATTATTTATTTAAAATCAGACCAGAGTTAAAGGAGAGACTGGATTCGAAGAGCAGGAGAAATGAATTGAATCATGAGTCCATTAAATTCAAACTAGAGAAAGAGGTTTTAGGTTCACATTGACAAACAACCAACAGGCAAGAGGCAGCATAATACATAGATAATGTACACAAAACAAAACAACCAGTAACCAACCAACAGCCTCACACTAAAAGCCCCTGCAGTTTTGACGCTTTCCTTTGTTTCCATCACATTTCAACGAAACGAAACACTTTGAATTCATTTAGGAAATTTATTTGTACTTTTTTTTATAAGTATCAAAGAAAAAGGCTGTCTAATTCCTTTATACACACAGATGCTCTATATTTGACTAGATTTTTATTGTTTTTTATCCTTTTCTTTTTGAAATGTAGACAATCTCCGCAGTGTGTATAAAATATACTAGTACATGGTATTTGTTATTTGTTTTATATTTGTCATGTGATGGTCG
Organism: Gisinianus flammeolus; assembly: GCA_034699125.1. Taxonomy (NCBI): domain Eukaryota; kingdom Metazoa; phylum Arthropoda; class Collembola; order Symphypleona; family Katiannidae; genus Gisinianus; species Gisinianus flammeolus. The sequence continues at coordinate 5,476 of JAIUND010000311.1, forward strand.
CAAAAAAAAGAAAAAAAAAAATCTTATTGACTTTACAGAGAGAGTATGTAGACTTAGACTTTGCCTCCGTCAGCATCTTGATATTTATGGCCATTAGCATGATTAGTGCGTCGTTTGCATTTTGAATTGGCAATGTATATTTGATTGGCAATGTATATTTGATTTCATCACTCATTGACATGATGAGATGAGGATATGAGGAGATGAGGACTCGTCATAAGTCAATTTTCAAATTAATTTTCAAATTTGCAAAAGGGAAACATACATTGAAATATATATATATTATATCTGTATTTAGTGTTGACATGTAAAAGGATGATGATGATAGGAAGAGTAGAGAAAGAACATATACATAAATATAGAATAGAAATAGAAATAGAGATTGTATACAGATACAGATGGATTTGACAGCCATAAAATTAAAATAGAGTCGAGTAGAGATGCATAATATTATGTGTCAAGTAGTGTGTACTGATTTATTGTACGTACACATTCATTCGTATACGTACGAGAACTTTGAGTTTCTGATAAATTGTCAAGATTTTCCTTACTCTTTATTGTTGACCCCACCTTAACAAAACAAACACTATTAATATCTTGACGGATGATGTGCAGCAGGAGTATTTATAGTTATAGTTAGTAGGTAGTATGGTCAATTTATTAATAGACATATACGCATGCATATGAATATGTCAGAGACAACTCATATTTACATTTATCTTACCATTTATCTGCAAACTGTGAAGTCCATTTACTTACCAAAGTATTTAGGAGTGTTTTTCATGTTGGTGATGATGATGGTGACACACCACACTTGACTACACTACATTTTTATATACGATATTGTCCTACCTATTATAATAATAGGTAGGACAAAATGTGATGTGGATGTGTGTGTGTGTGTGTACATTTGTTTAATTAGCTGGTAAACATTGTACCGTCAAAACGTATGCAAAAAAAACAAGCAATATCAAGTCTGCCTAGAGAACAGACATCCATCATACAGATAATTTTCTTCTTCTCGAATGCAAATTAAATGAGTGGAAATCGGAAATACGGGAGCAATCCCAAATGTATATATACAGATATGATTGTTGATGTTGACTTCCCAACTTATTCAAAGTTGATACAGACAAAAGTCTGTCTCTCTGAATGTGGGAATGAGGCCAACAAGTGTGGGCTTATCAAAAAAATATAGTGAAAAGTGCGACAGGTGAGACGCAGAGTTATGGAGCCTCCCCAATTTTTTTCCCCCTTAGATAAGGAAATGATAGAATTTTTTTTCTTCATCCAACACAGGCAACACGTTGTTTCTTTCTTGCTTTCCTTTGTCTTGGTCTTTCCCTTTCCTCTATCTTGTCTTGGAACATGGAAATTAGTTCATTTATAGTAATTAAACAGTTTCTCTCGAGGATAAATATCAGCATCAAAAAATATATATGTAGCAAGAAATAGCAGTAGCTTTAGGATTTTACATAATATGTAAAATCCTGTCCGTCCGTTTGTTGTTTTTTCTCGAGTACACACAAACACACACATCACATACAGGGATTTACCAGCTTGTTGACTGGCACACGAAGCGACTGATGAGTTGATATATAAAAAAACATGAAAGAAAACATGAGAAATTTATGGAAAACAGACTCGACATTTTATCATATCTGTATATATGTATTTATACAGTAAATAAAATGGATGAGATATAAAAAGTGTGTGTGTGAGTGAGCATGTGTGGACTCTGTGGACAGTGTAAAAGGATTAGTTTGTGAAATATGAGTAATTGAGTGTGAGTGTCCCCACAGAACAGAAGAGAACAGAACAGAGTGTGTGTGTTTACATAATAAAGAACCATGTTGATGTTGATATGCACATTGGACTTGATGGCGGATTAAATACTTGGAAATGATCCCGCAGTAACGTTCTTCTGGTAAGAGGGATAAGTGAGGATGACAATACAGTAGTGACAACTATCTTCTACTGTATTTCATTCGGAATCTAAATGTGTCTGTACAGAAGTTCTTACACATCACATACGAATAGGTACGGTACATAGGAATATGAAGACTCGAGTGTCTCATTCGTAGTTTGTATAATTCCATCGTCTCTCTCATTTTCATCCAAAGATGATGAACATGAAAGGATTTGAGCTAAATGTGGATTTAAATGAGAATGTTTTATGTTTGTGTGTGTGTGTGTGTGTGTGTGTGTGTGTGTGGAAAAAACATTGGACGGTCAAGTAATGAGTGGATAAACTCTTTGACTATGATCAGGATAAAGATATACATACTTTAGCGGGGATTGAAAATACTTGGTAATGGTGCAATTAGTAGTGGGGAATTGAGTAGGGATATCATTCATATGTATTCACCAAGTGAGTGTGTGTGTGTGTACAAATGTAGACATAAACGGATAGATAGAGAGAGAGAGAGAGAGAGAGAGAGAGAGAGAGAGAGAGAGAGAGAGAGCGAGAGAGTACACGGACCGATGAAGATGATAAGAAAAAGAAGACGAAGCGTCGTTGTTTGGTTCTTGACGAGCACCCAAGAGTATCGCACATCAAATATTATACAGTGGTTGATCATCAGAGCGTTAAATTGCGTTAAGAGATAGATAGAGAGAGAGAGACTCAGGAGAGATACGGATTAAATGACGGAGAGTAGTTTACGCACTTTTTAATTAACACTGATTCACTCCTTTTGCACAAATCATCGTAATTTACAACAAGAAATCCCCCTGTAAATATACCTATTGCCTATTCAAATATGTATACGAAATACGTACTGATATTCTGTAAACCACAGAAAAACTCGGATTCTCATTCCCCTTCATATCAGCTACTTTACAATGTTGGTTTTTTTCCTCCGTCACTCTTTGAGTTTGGCCACAAATACCAATGGCAAATCTCAATAAGTATTTAAGTTATCATATCTGTACATGCATATATAGGTACATATAGGTACAAACTTACATAACATATTCTCATATGTAAACGAAAGAAAGATGCAAACCCTAATGAGTGTTTAAAAATCTTCTTCTGTAATCCGCCTTTAACTTTATCCCACGGTCAGGCTCATACTATGCCTATGCCTATATACTATACGTAATATCCTAATATCTGTACAGTCAAAAGAACGTTTAGCAAAAACAACTTACGATTAATGTATACATTCAATATCTTTCTTCTTTTTTTTTGTCTCTTTATTCTCTCATGAAAAAGTATCCACACTGATATATCGAGTATTGAGAATTTGAGAAGAGGCTCGAGAGACTTTGTGAAGATGATAAAACTTAACATTATTACAATAACTCCACTGCAGAAAAAAAAAAAAAAAAAACATTTGATAGCTCATTGTGCGTGATATAGTAATAATAATAAAGAGGGATACTTCTTTTCCTTTCCCATTGATTATGATTGAATACTGTAATTCTAATTGTACTTAAACCTAAAAGTAAATGTGTGAAAAGACTCAAAGAGACCAAAGACAAAAGACAAAAGTAAATCTGTGTGCATAGTTGTATAGGCAGTGAGACCACAGATTACAAATTAATATGGAATATGAAATGGGATGGTGTGCTATGGTGCATATTGGTCCAAGTGGCGAATTCATTAGAGAATTGACCCTTTTCCCATAAAATGAAACCGCAACCGGACGCTCAGTATACACAAACTCCAACCAAACCAAACCAAACGAAATCCTATGGCGCATGTATACATACGATATGTAGAAATTGTAGAATGGAGAGAGCCATCATATATATGACTTCATATCGCATGGTCTCTGGAGATAAACACTATGAATCTATGGAGTAGGAGCACAGTCAGTGACAGGAACACAGAGCAGTGAGAGAGAGAGAGAGAGAGAACGAGAGAGAAAAACGCGTAGGATATGTATTTTCCATGTAACCCTTCGCTCAGATTTTTCCTTCCAATCTGTTCTCCATTCCCACGCTCTCTCATCCCTCTCTTCTACGTATTAATAACATGCCGAGAGAGTTTGTCGTCGTCGTCCGAGTAACAAATTTTCAATGCGGATACATTTGATAACTTTATCCTTCCACTGATAGATCTCTATGTGTACATTTCTCTCTCTTTTTTTCCCTCTCTCTCTCTCTCTCTCTGCACAACGTCTCTCATTCCGTATATGAAAATAGAAAGAGAGAGAACGTATTATACATAGCATGACAAAATATGTGTATAATAAAGGATTATCTATAGTAGAAGTTAGTGGAAGGAGACTTTGCATTATGTAGAGTAAATGATTTCCCAATTCTCCCCGGCAGCAGCAGCAATAGCAATAGCAACAGTGTGACAATGAACACACAAATGAATCAAGAGAGTCACACTTTGAGTATTAAATGCAATCGTGTGACACTTATTTAACGTCCCAATTGACCCATTGCCATTTATTTAGCAACAGCAACGTGCACTTGAACCGTATGAGGGATAAAAGAAAAAATAATGATCATCAACTGATTTACACCAACTATTCTCTCTCTCTCTTATCTGTACGTGTATGCATGTATTTGTTGGAGATTTGAGATTCCCCATTATACACTGTACATTACTGTCTTTTGATTTCTGCTGTATATTTATGTACCTAAATACAGATATGTATGTGTGTGTGTGTGTGTGAGGACTTTATGATAGGCCATCAGAGCTTATAATTTGACAATAAATTAAAGACGGGAGAGAAAAGAAACTGCTGCTGTATGTAGAAAATAATAGAAATTTGTATGTGTGCGTGCAGACTGCAGTCACACTGAGAATCTTATTCAAATCGAAATGATTTGGATTGTATTTGGATGGGTAAAGATGTGTGTAAAAATTCTTGAAGCATCCCAGGAGTAAAATATGACAAATAAATATGTGTCTAGAAAATCTATAAGTCTCATACGATATGTAAAGAAGGGGGGAAACCTTTATGGTTCAACTACTTGAATGCAAAATTAATGGCCCACACGAAGAGTTGATCGATCTATGATGTTGATGTGGATCTCTTGAGATAACATAACAGTTTATACCTATCTCTGCCTGCCTCTCTCCATCTTTCTCTCTCTCTCTCTCTCTCTGAATCCAAGCTCAAACCCCCCACCTAAACTTTATAGCGTAGAGAGCAAAACTATAAAGTACACACATTTATACATTGCTAAACTCTTGACAGTCGACTCAACTGCTGGAGTGTAGAGAGAGAGAGAGAAAAGGATAAAAAAGTAGAGAGAAGAAAAAATGAGGGAAATTGAACATGAGTGAAAGAGAAGGAGAAGGAGAAAAAATCACGTGTATCAAGTGTGTAGAATCCCTCCATCCCCGTCTAGTCAGACTTTCCGATAAATAATGATAAATAATGACGAACGTCGATGGCGATTATGATACGCGTACGTAAACATAAAACTGGAAGTTGGAAAACTACCTACATTGAAGAATCTCTCCGATTCTCTCTCTCTCTCTCTCTCTCTCTCTCTCTTGGGTACTCGATTCACTGTAATCATTTAATTGCAACAACTCTCTGCTTCTTCCAACAGTACATATTCAATTTTCTATGTGTTTTACAATGCGCTTCCAATCTGTGCGTGCAATCGATTATCGACAATCTATATACTATTTTCTTTTCTCCTGCTACCAAATGACTCTCATTACTCTTTACTCTACAGACACAAATATGTACACGGGCAAAGAAAAAGAGAAATAAAGGTTACATTTTCTAATCAAATGAGAGAAAGAAATGCCCACACAATCTAAACTATATAGATATACTCAATACTGGAATTTACTTGGTCCTAATGTGTACTATGAATTGTTTGTTTTCCATTTACAGATGTCCGTCAACGTACGTGGGAGAATATTGTCAATATCCGAATCCATGTCACACATCTCAAGCACGGTGTGAACATGGTGGCTCCTGTCGTGTTGTCATGAAACCAAAATCCGCACCCACATTCGCTTGTGACTGTCCAATTGGATTTACATCATCCTTTTGTGAACTGGAAGTCCCAAATATTTGTCAGACGAGTCCTTGTGAGAATGGAGTGTGTAAATTAGAGTCACTTCAAAATTACACATGTAGTTGCTCTCCAGGGTACCGCGGCGCTAATTGTGAACACATTGATCATTGTACCATCAATGGGAGTAGCCCTTGTAAAAATGATGCCAAATGCATTCCAGAAGACACCAAATTGGGCTATCGATGTATTTGCGATGAAGGCTTCACTGGACTCAACTGTTTATCGGTAACAACAAATAAAAACAACTGTACATAAGTACATCTCATTCATTCACCCCTGTTCAATCTCTCTCCATATCATCATTTTTATACCGTTCCATTTCTATCTGGATTTTTTCACAGGATATTGACGAGTGTAGCAACCGAGAAGCCTGTCTCCATGGAACCTGTCAAAACGTCTACGGATCGTACAAGTAAGTCCAGAACAACTTTTCTATCTAAATTCAAAGAAAATGAAAAAGGAAAAGAAAAGGATTACTACATTACAGAACATAACAGAACACAAAGAAAAAATCATAAAATTTCAAACATCCGCTCTATATGAAGCTTCATTAAGGGCTCATAATCAGAGTTTTTAATATCAAATTGGACGTTTTGACACGAGGGCATAATACAAAAAAAAAACGGGAAAGGGCATTGTGCGTGTTGTAACAAAAAAGAAAGGGGACTTTCTGTATGTACAGGAATGAGAAAGAGAGAGAGAGAGAGAGAGAGAGAGAGAGAGGAAAATAGAATGAATCAAGGAAATCATAATGGATGGTTGGCTTTTGGTATGTGAGTGATGTTGCATCATGATCATGAAACTGCGGATAAGGGATGAGGACGAGGATGAAAGTATGTGCAAGAAACGTTATGGAGGCCACACACTATGGGGTTAGGTTGATAGGTGAGGTAGGATGAGGATTATGTGGACAACATTACCACACTGTACAGATATATATGTACACTGTACATACACTACAGTAATAGATATACATACCCAGATAGGTACATGACATACACTAGTCTACGAACTAGCTTCTTTTTTGGTAAGAACATGAGTGGCCGTAATGTTTCCCTGTTGCTTTTATTATTCTAGAAGACGGAAAAGTATATGGAAAAAGCTTTTCCTAGTAGAATACTATTAGTAAGTGTAGTAAGCAAGACAACACAACACACACACACACACCGTCTAGAGGTTTACAAAGAATGGAAAATAATAATATGATGCGTGTGTGTGTGTGTGTGTGTGTAGTTCCATATAGGACATACCTTACCTCCGTGATTACAATGTACTCTGTATTATTGCTCATGGACGGAGATGAAGAGATGGAAAACGTTGGACTATCAGTAGAGCCAGAATTTCCAGAGTTGGAGGTTGGAATTAAAAGTTTAAAAGTGCATAAGGTACAGACAGAGTACAGAGCAAAAGAGAGAGAGGGGTGGACTATAGGTGCATACATGCCTCTTTTCGTATGTGTACATGTACATATCATATAGGGATGCTGTAATATATTATATCGTATAATATAGAAGAAGTACGAAGTACATAGAGAACAGTGAAAACGAACCTCCCAAAGTGGAAGTAGTGAAGATTGGACAAAAGAAGTCCAGGAGAGTTTGAGCTTGAGTTTTCGGGGTCTTACTTTTAAATCTCTTGAGCGCTCGCCTCTTCTCTTTCTCTCTCTCTTGCTTTGCTCATCGTCGTCGTCTTGGTCTCTCTCTCTCTCTTCTCTCTCTCTTGTGTTGAATGTTGAACGACGACGACGGAACGAAAAAAAGGAATGAGTTGCTTCCCTGCAAACATTAAAAGAGCACACCTGCCTCTGCTCCAGGTGTGTACTTTAACAGATAAATATTGTCCATGGGCAATCCATGTTCACATTGGCTATCGTAAGAAGCCAAAGAAAGCCCAGCCTGGAACATTAACCAAATGCATTTTTTTATTTTTTTCTGGAACCAACATCTCCTTTAGATTTTGAATATGTCAGTATTATTATTATTATTATTATGTATTGGGATATTCACTTGATCACTTCCATCTACCTACGACACATACCTATATTAGTATTAGTATATTCGTATATACCTTGTGTATATACTGTAGAGATGCATCAGTTTTAGTTTCAATTTCTGGTTTCTGTATGGTATGGACAAGAGATTCAGTCTGTGTAGTAATATTTTGTGTGAAGGTTGATGGACGATGATGACACAGCCAAATATGTTAAAAAATTTAATCAGATAACGAACCAGTCGTCCAGCCCTTTTCCCTCTGACGTAAAGGGCTCACCGACTGAGTATTGATGATTTGCTTAGTCTTGTAATTATTGGTAAATGACTGGCTAAAAACTTAAAAAGCAAGTGGAGAACATCTACCCAGTTTTTTTCAAAGCTTTTGCTCTCTTTCAACTCTGAAAAAAATATACTTAGTTGATTTACGATATGAAAGACAAGTCAATTGTTCCAATGATTTCCTTCTTTGTTGTCCTCCTCTCCTCTCCAGACGACTCTCAATATTGAATGTACACATACTCACGCTCTCAAATTCCGAATTTCAAAACTATATTTTTCAACATTTTCAACCATTAAATCCTCCCATAATATTTGTAAACCGTAAATGGAGTTTACACACACACACGGACCGATACAAATTCCATTAGCACTTGAAATTAAAACATAGAATGGAAACACAAAAGCGGGAAAAAACTAGCATTTATTTTCCAGCTTTCACTCTCTTTTTTTCCTAAATTGTCCGAAGAATCCAGAAATTCATTTTCATTTCCGTCAAAACTTCACAATTTTTTGATTAACAATTCATCACATACAGTCGCTTGTTTATGTATGTTTTCTTTACAGGTACTTACTGAAAGTCCATTATATTTTTTGTAAAGAGTCAAACTCAAAATTGCATTAGGGATTCCAAATCCTTTTACAATTACCTTATGTAAAATATAATATGCTATGCATTAAAGTATATCTATGATAAACAAAAGGGAATCATAATGGAAGTTCCCTTTTCTCTCTCTCTCTCTCTCCTGTACAAAATAATGATGTGAAAAAGATAATAAAATTTTATGACTCTAATATTACGCATTCAACAAATAGATTACTTTTGACGTTACATATAGTGCCCAGTACGGTGATGTAATATAACCCATCGTGTAAGTACAGTGGAGAGAAAGAGAACGAAAGATAAACACAAACAACAACGGGATGTTTGATAATGCGGGCAGCAGTCGTCGTTACGTTACCGAACGCCGCTTTACCACCGTCCGTCCATCACCATCGGACAAATAGGAAATAGCAATGGCAAATAGGCCATAATAGCAATTGAATGAAAGATGAATTGTGTGTACAAAGGTCGGTCCATTATGTGTGAGCTTATGGGTTCTCTTTTTTACTCGATAAATATCTATCAAATAAATAGAGAAAGAGAGAGAGAGAGAGGGCGAGAGAGCAAGGAAGCAAAAGCAAAAGCTCTTCCAACGAAGGTTTCGAATTTCCACATCCGTCCGATCAACATTTCCCGATCATTCCAAATTTCAATTCAATTCCATTGACAAGGACACACACATGCATTTTTTTTGTAGATATACCTATTTTCCATTTTACCTATAAAAATATGGCCCCTTTCTTTTTCAATGCCGTCTCTCAAGAATTCTTTCCATTTTTTTCATTCTCGTCCTCGTCCATCCATCCACTCAAGTGCAAAATGCTACTACCCAAAATAAAGAAAAGAATTCAAAGTAAATGTAATTTGGTTGTACAATAAAATGATTCACAATTCACAAGTCAGATGTGTGTGTGTGTGCTATCGTTTTAGTTCTAGTCATTTGACTTACATATCGAGTGTGTTCACATCCTATCTCTCTCTCTCTCTCTCATGTATTTTCCCTATATTTCCCTGTACTTACGCGTTGATTGTGCGCTCCAGACTTTCCCCTCCCCGTCTATAAAGTGATATGTACATGTAAACTCCTCTTTCGCTCACTCACTTCACGGATATTGTTATGAAGCGCGTGCCCTGAATATCTTTTTGACACAAACTATTTCGCACTCTCGCTCTTTCTCTTTCTCTTTCTCTCTTTCTGACTCCCCGCAGAAAAAACGACCGTTACAATTCTAAACGTTTCCAGTGAACCCTATCTGTACTTGTACTACAGAAATTAATGTACGGATGTGTTGCCTTTACTTTTCCTTTTCATGATCGAAAAAAGAATATGTAGTTAGGTATCTTTTATCTTCTATTTGCCACAACAAATTATGGATGTCTTTTTCGTGCTATAGCCAAAGAAAAGTATTGCGGAAAATTAAAAGTACAGATATGTATTCCATCGAGATGAAAACGTTTTGAACGTTTTAATATTTTGTAATAAGTACATTTCTTTTTATGTTCCATTGTCCTTCTGTTCATGGGTAGAACTAGAAATTCCAAAAAAATTGCTCGTTCCCCTCTTAACTTTTAGTGTACTTAAGAAAAAGACGTCTTTGTTCATTTCTGAGGATGGACAAGTGAAAGGATTTGAAACAAGTATTTGGTATGAGTGAGAGTGTGAGTGTGAGTGTGAGTGTGTGTGTGTGTGTGTATTGGTATAATATAATGACCGTTTGCTCCCATGTAAATTCAAGTACCTAAGTAAAAATTATGATATGCGTTTACGCAAATGACGGTACGTCGGACTGTTGCCATTAAATGGGAGAGTCCGTCTGCTGCTGTTGTTGTTGCTCCTCTGCCGTCGTTTCGTTGGTTGTTGTCTTGTATGCTGGCCATTGCTGGCTGGATCTGGATTCTCGTCGACCTTTAATTTTCAGAATTTTCCTTCGCATTCACACCAACTCAAATGCACAAATACAAATACAAATAGGAATGCTCCGAATGCACATAAACTCGATGAGCAGTTAGTCGGTTGGTTGGAGTTGAAATGTAGTGTGTGTACATACCTACTACCTATGTGGACTTGGAGGATTTTTTTGAACCCATAAGGTTGAGGCCATATGGTCACATATTGTCAAAATTTAAATGGTCCGATACCTCTTTAAAACTGGAGAAGAAGAACAAGAAGAAGGAGCCCGACCGATAAATGACTGGCCCTTCTCGATCTTACACCTCGTTAAATGTAACGTTGCAATTAGATTCTCTTTCTTTTTCTCTACTCTCTTGAAATTTTTACTCCTCTCTCTCGACCACACGAGTTAAAAGAATTCCCTAATAAGGACCGGATTCACGGCAATCCAATAGACAGAATTCATTACGCTTTGAACTTTTTTCTCCCGCCGACCGACTGAAATGACCGTCAAAATCCAACAGATGCATTCTAATGCAGGCAGTCATATTCATTGAATATTATTCAATGTGTGTGCCTGTACGATATTTCATTATTTTATATATATAAGCCAGGCATTTAGTCATAACAATTTATCTCTGTGTATTAATGGCACTTGCTTGCTTGGGGAGTCTCTTGTTTATTATCTCGAATTTTTGTTTCGCTGTATACTTCAACTCGTTCTTTGACTACCTACTACAGCGATTTTATTGAAAGTTTCGATTTGAAGTTTGAATGACCCCCAGTCATTTCATTTCCCCTGTGTGTCTACAATCTACAATGTGGATGCGTGAATGTAGCGTAAAATCGTCATCTTTGTATTGTACTGAGACATTTTATGTGGATGTAAATGTGAGCCATAATTGTTTTGTTTTGAGCCTATACCTATACATTGGCATTGGCATAAATCATATCATGTTTATGTTGCTGCTGTTTCTGCTGCTGCTGTACATGGGGAAATATGCATTAAAGGATGAATAGAGTTTCAGTTGCATCTGTATTCTGTATCTGTATCCGTATCCGACGCTTCTGTCTTGATGGCCCGGAGGAAAAGTAGGATTTCAACTGACAACTGACTGTCCGTTTGAAATCTCCCTGCACGACACTCTTTTTATAGTCTAATGAAAATTGTGAGAGTTGTAATGGACGCTTGATTGAGGATTTAGTTTGTAGTGTTTGTACACATAGTTTTGTTGAGGAATGAAAGTGTGGAAATGATTTGAGATTTTCCAGCTCTCGAGACAATTAGATTTGAGATTTGAGATTTGAGATTTGAGTGAGGGAGAATCAGAGAGAGAGATAGAGAGGAAGAGAGAGCCGTGAGCATAAATGAGGGAATGATTAGTTTTTAACATTGAAGATCTTCCTGATTGATTCTAATCCAATGGGAAGGTTTACTCGGCTATTCATAACCATGTAAAATGCTATTATTCACAAGTGAGACAATAAGAGCTCATTATTAAACTTTCAAGAAACAATCAGTCTTTCGGAGCAGCAAGATCGTGAGGGAGGTGGCAAAGGAATGAGAGAGCGAGAGCATGCCTGTCCGTAATGAATGAGAGTCGATTAAGGCTCCTTAAATGGACCAGGCAACAAACCAGCAAAAAGGCCTCGGTCTTTTTTGTTCCTCCTCTTCCTCTACTTCTTATATGTAGTTGGTTACTTTTCCTCATGGCGCCTTTATGATTAGTTAAAGCTTCAAATATTCTCTTTCATATGCTCCAAGGAAATACACAAACACACACACACACAAACAGTTTCTACAGATATATATATTACATTTAGATACATTAGTGAGGAGCGTAAGTTACGTATGGATATCATATATAATATATATCCAGTCACTCTCACTCTCTCTCTCTCCCTCCATGTTGTTCAATATCTGCTCCTTTTAGCCTTTGGTGTCGGTGATTTGAGTTCTTGAGGGAAATGCACATACCTATACATATGCACACATAGACAGAAAGAGAGAGTCGTTAGGATTGGGATGATACATGGCTGCATGGCAGTAGAAATATTGCAAGTGTGTGTGTGTGTGTTGGAAAAGTAAGGAGTCGCAAGGTAATATATAGCTAATGGCAAAATGAAATAAGATGAGATGAGATGGACATGGACAGCAGCAGAGTAACTAGTAACTAGTAACTGGTCCTATAGCCATGTAATAGCTTACATTACCAGATTATGAGAGGAATGACCCTTGTTTTTATTGTATTATCTCTATGGCCACATTTATGTTTCTTCTCCCGAACTTTTTCTCCTTCTTCTTCTTCTTCTTCATCATCTCTAGCTTCATCTTCTCCGTCGGTTGGTTTCATCGTTTCTTGGTTGGTACTTACATCAGCTCTGGGCATATACAGATGAGGAGTAAAAGCATTCAATATTGTGTCTGAAGCTCAGAGAGAGAAAATCTAGTGTGTTCTTCACATATGTAATTGTAATGAGCATGGCAGTGTGCTTGATGACTTTGTGATCACATAAAGTTTATTAAGATTTTACTTTGCTGCGTCATGGACTGGACTTAATAAGGGGTTTTCTTTCGGAACTCATCATCCCTTTTCCTTACCTTCCTTTTTTACTTTCTCAGTCTCAAAATTAACCATGTTTGTGTGTGTGTAAGTACGAAATGTATGGTACATAAAATAACAAGCGGATACAACAAGAACATGAAGATGACGATGAGTGCACATTAATTTCCATATACAGAGGGATTCTCTCGCTGTATACCATTATTTTTGTAACTATGTGCTCTGCTCTGAGGAATGATAAATATTACAAAATAAAGGTGTATGAATATGCAATCACGACTACATCAAACACACTTTTTTCCCCCATTTTACAGATATATGTACATGTACCTTCAGTTTTTTCCCTCGTGACCAAAATATGCAAAATTACACTGTACAAAAAGACACAAATGTGTGTAAACATTAACATTATTTAAGATAATGCAAGTGGTGGTGTGTAATTCTATAATCTATATGTTTTGAGCAAATAAAATTTATGAGTTTTCATTATTGATGCATACATAATTGCATGTATAATATATATGCACATTTACAATACATTATGCACAGTTTAGAATAATAATAATACATAATAAATGTATCGGCATTTGGAGAAATATTGTGACTGTTGTTATTGTTATTATTATTATTATTATTACTACAGATATTAGCTGGAGGCAGTTGGAATTGATGATTAAAGATTGTCTAAATGTCTATTGTCTTTTTTGATTTTATAGATGCAAATGTTTTGAAGGCTGGACGGATGGACCAGAGAAAGAATCCAAATCCAAGAAATGTTCTCATCGTTTTGTTCCCTGTGAGCCGAATCTATGTTTGAATGGTGGAAGCTGTAGGAAGACAGGAAATCTCACTTATGACTGCCACTGTCCAACAGGTACGTAGACATTTATACACCTACATATTACATACATACATATATATATATATATATATGCATGAAAAAATTCTTCATCTTCTTCCGACTATTTATTCTCATAATATTTCTTTAACCAACCAATACCAAGATGAATCGTCAATCGTCCTTTTTTAAATATTATCTTTCTCCTTTTCTTTTTCTCCATCTGAATCTCATTCTTACTCGTAACTAGTAACTACAGAACAGATACATACCTATATCCTATATAGCTATAGGTAAAGGATATTTCGTGTATAATCTGAACGATATATTATTGATAATGCTTTAATAAATATTTGGTTGACTGGCTGAGCTGGAGATTTGAATTCAAGTTCAAATTACAGTCTAGAAATGTAGACGGTCGACGAATATTTGATATGTGTATGCGGAGAAAATGAAAGAGATGAAATGAGGATACATAATAAAGGGTGCAGAGTGAGAGACAGCGAGAGAAAGAGAGGTAGAAAAGAAAAGCAGCCTTTGCCTTTCATTACAGACCATTTATATGTTATAAATGATTTGTTTGCTATAATATATTGCTATTACCAAGTGTTAAGACTTTAATGTATCGAAGACCTTGAACGTGAAATAGTGGATGTTGGAAATAGACAGAACTCAGAGAGAGAGGAAGCTTTTGTTCCTTGGTGCAGAGCGCTCAGGGCTAGATTGATGGGTTCTATCTGTAGACTATTCAAAAGATGATAGGGAATCTCTACATATGTAGAATGGAATTCAAATTCAAAGGTCCATCAAGTGAAAAGATGTGTAGAGTGTAATTCTGTATTTACTGTGTGAGGCTTCGCTCCTTTATTTGGCATGAGATGAGTTGAGACGGGGGGAGACAGAAGACAGAAGACAGAAGACGGAGGGAAAGAGAGAAAGAGAAGCAATATTGCTGATGTCATGTGATATGCAATCAACATTAAATCCGCTGTCTATACAATCATACATCATTACACTGAACAAATGTTTAAGAAATTGAGAGATTCCAAAGATTCTCAATGGAAATGGATCTTCTCTGCTGCTGTATACACTTTACACACTTTTTACACTTGTTTTAAAATGGATTTTACACGGGGATATTCAAAGATTTTCCAAGAGAGACGTCCTCTTCATGTTCAAATTGTTCAACGACTTGAACCCGATAAGTCTGTCCCTGTCCTGAGTCCAATAGAATAGAAAATAAATGGTTAGTAGTAGTGTAATGTAATATCCCCACTTGAGACTTTCATGAGGAGGCTTAAAAAAAAAGAAAAAGAGTCTTTAAAGTTTTATATCAACTGATTCCTATCAGAAGCGAGTAATAATAAGCTTACAAGCAAGTTGGCTAATGACTCTGATCATGAAGAGAAAAAAAATCCAACATTTCAAACAGTCGTGAATTATTCAGCATATTTAAAATCTCTTGTGCCATCTTTTTGAGTTGAGAATTCCTTTAGTATTTAGCCATGTACATGGGCATTGGCATGGGCATTGGCATGGGCATTACATACAGTAGAATTGATGGAGCATAAAATGGTTAAATTTGAGCGTACATAGACTTTTGTATACCATCTCCACTATGACGTAGTATTTAAATGGAGAAAAGGAAAGAAAGAAAAGTCTTGAAAGAATTCGGAGGCTATTGCAATTGACAGATAGCTATCTATAAATCATGTACTGATAAAAATAGAGTACAACTACAAAAGTTCGGTCCAGCTGATGATAACAATAAATAAAATGAAGAAGAGGAAGAAGAAAAAAAAAAAAACAACAACTAGACAATTTCAATGATGAGCCAACTGGTGGTTTAGTTTTTAGCCTTATAGCTTTGCCTTGAATGGCGTGGACTCGAAAAAGATGATGATGAAGATTGTACATGATGTTTTTACCCTGTTGCGTCCAGTAATGACTATCTTTATTACCAAGAGTGCCAAAGCTATTTGTATTCCCTTCTTTTCTTACTTCATCTCAAACATGGAGTAGAAAAAAAGCCGAGAGAGAGACTTTGAATATGTGAATGGCGGATAGATGAGGATGAGATGAGACAAGAAGCTATTTGGACTTTTGTATACTAACACCAAAGGAATTTTCACTCGTTTTGATGACGAGCTAACGATGCAAGAGAGTGAGAGAGGGAGAGTAAGTTTATCATAACAATGCATTGTGAAGCTCTCAGGTGAAAAATTCGATGGCTACAGATAAAAATGAGTCTGTATATTTAATTTACAACAAGCAAAAAGGCTTTGCAACATATTCTGTATCTGTACATGAGGATATACAACGAAATCATTTACTTTTGTGATCAGAAAATAAAGAGGTTTTTTGTCAGGTCGACAACTAGATTAATTTGGTAAAATATTCAATAACATTGTGTAAGCTTCCATTCCCGTGATCTTGCAATTATATGACCAGGCTTTTAGTGCTTTTACATTTTTCTTGGAATTATTCCATTCTTTTTCTCAAGTCTTCCGGTCTTCGGCTTCTTTAGCGATTAAACTATACGGACAACAAAGTCTTAAATGCCAACTTGCATAACATATCATACCTGTACATAATAGTGGAATGATGGAATGTATCTGTATAGTTCTCATTCTATTAAAATGATTTTTTACAGGTAGTAGAGTTTTTTTTATTCAGCATTTCCAAGTTTCAATAAACTATATACCTGTAAAATTGGCAATGGTATAATAACTATCCGTGTCCGTATGTTGTGCAGTATAGGGAGAATTGCGAGTGTTTTATTCAATATTTTGAAATATGTATTAAATTTATGGTTGAGATTTGTATAGCTTGGAAGTAATGTGGAGTTTGTTCAAACTTTGAACCAGAAGCCAGCATCATGTCCCATGATTGGCTTGAGTTTTTGAGCTTTGAATTCGAAGAGCAATAAAATTTATATAGTCAGAAAAAAAAATTGAAGGCGAAATAGCTGAAATGCAGTGGTGATGGTGATGGCGATGATGGAACGACGATGGTAATGATGAGGTGAGGTGAAAGAGATTTTACGACCAGGTCTAATGCCAAACTTTAATTCTTCTGTGTCTTTGAGTTCTCAAATCATGAGTTTTGGTTTTGTGAGTCGTCGTCGTCGTCATCTCTTCGCTAAAGAATTGAATATGTATAGAGAGAGAAATGCACAGAACAGAGTCACAGCAGAAAAACGAAAACGAAACAGGCTCTCTCTCTTTCTCTCTCGCAATAATCAAGTAAAGTGCTCGTAAAGAAACCCCCATATTTTTTATTTAACGCACATTATAGCATTTAGAGTTTAGACGCATGTAACGAACGAGAATATATAATAAACTAGGTGCTCTTTTCCTATTGTTCCCTCGAATCACGTGTTATGAAATAATAGAATTCACATAAATACGTGTGTGTGTGTGTGTACATGCATAATATTGTATTGTAGATGGACAGCTGTACTCTAATCTCTGTACAAGTCAAAGTAGTACAACTATCTGACTATCCGTGTACTTGCACCTGCAACTTTTTCTTCTCAATCTCTCTCTCTCTCCCCCCTCTCTCTCTCTCTCTCTCTCTCTCCTGGAACTGGAACTTGTAGGCACACACACATGCTCACATACTCACACAAGTTCCACAAGTACTTGGCTTTTGGGATTGTAGACTCTGTGACGTTGGAAGCCAACCAAATAGACGAAGAAGAATCTTTGTTTTTACGAGCAGACTCTGGCTTTCCATCAAGTTCAAAAAATCTTGATTGTTAAATAGTTGAAAGTTCTTACGCGATTTCATTTGAAAACTTGTGGTTGTTTTGTATCTGGAGGCTTCTCTGTCTCTCTCTCTCTCTCTCCAGTCTACACTAGTCTACACTACAGTATGTAATAAATGCTCAAACGCAAATGCTCCTGGTCAAATTTGAAAATATGTTCTACACAATTACACAGGGCTCATTTTAATTTACAATCCCCACCGTACATAACGATTGTTATATCATTACAGATACAAACCTTTTTAGTTTTTAGTCTCTCGAAAATTCGTTTACAATACACAACAGACAGACAGACACACACACACAATCACTCTCATTGTTTATGAACAGAAGCTCAAGTTTTGAAATGAACATGGAAGAATCCTCGAATCTCTCTCTCTCTCTCTCTCTCTCATTATTAAATATGCAAATTCCTCATTGTCGATTGTATAACGTGGAATTGGTAAAGTGCGGTAGCAGTTGTTTTTGTTCTTGTTGGCTGCAGTGACTTTTGAAGCCAGTCAAAAAATTATTATGTAGTGCGTATATGATATATGAAAATGGAAAAAAGGGAGCAAAAGTGACGAAGGCTTCACATTACTCGTTATTCTAGTTAGTTACTTGGATTTGCGTGTAAGACTTTTATTATTAAATTAAAAAAAGAATTAAAAGCAAAGTAGTTTTACTACTGCAATTGTTACAATGATATACAAATATCTCAACTACTGATATTGATATGCAGACTATCTGTATATAGAGCCAGACTGCCCAAAGCCCACAGTGATTCATATGACAACGTATGTATGTTCGAAAAATTCACATGGTCACACACACACACACACACACACAGTATATCTGAATTAATAAATGTAGTTTCGTGAGGTTGAATTAGAAGAAGACAGTTGAAAACTGCATAGGTGAGATGAACCCATGTGTTTGTGTGTGTGTAAGTACAAACAATTTTGTATGTCTATGTCGTCCACCAACTATGTACCAGGGAATTAAATTGCATTTGGATTGCATGCTTATTTTGTATTTGCATGATTACATTAGAATTGAACAAAGAAAGATTGGATATGGGAGTCGCGTGAGGAAGAAACTTTTCTCTTGTTCTCAGAGAGTTGGAACAAGACACAGAGAGAAGAGAGAGAGAGAGAGAGAGAGTGAGTATTTTATGTAGGATTTAACGAAGAATTCTCGGAGGACTTCATGTAGGTTTTTAGAAAGAGAGAGAAAGACAGAAAGAAAGACGGGATCATCTGCTATTAAAGAGACGGATGGATCATGGATCATGGAATCATGGGTAGAGTAGCTAATAGACATATACATGCTGTATAATCTATATCATTATCTCATTGAATTACCTCCATGTATGCATCCAAGCACATGTACACAGATGTACATGTAGGAAAGTACACACAGACACAAACAGGTGTGAAATAAAAATGGATCTCTGTTCATTGTCGTGAGCTGACACGATGACCGTAACTACTACATACGAGCAATTATGTAGAAAATTAAAAAAAAAACGAAAGGAATGAGAAGAAATGTTCGTTAGAATTTTATGCAAGTTTAGAATCTACGTAGAGATAGTGAGGGAGAGAACGAGAGAGAGAGAGAGTATACGCACAGAGAGACACACCAAAAAATTCCCTATTACAAAGGCTAATCGTAATCGTAAATGGCATTTTTTGGAGGTTGATCCAGAAATCGTCGAGGCGTACTTCCCGTTTATTTGATAAAGTACAGTACATATGTGTACAGATGTATGTGTACAAGTACTAGTATGAACGAGAGAGAGAGAGAGACTTGACTTGTCTTGAGAATTTTCCCATAGTTTGCCTCACCACAGCAGCAGGCTTCTTCTTCTTCTTTTTCGTCTTCTACATATCGTATAGAGATATTAGATATTAAGGAAGGAAGGGAAAAAGAAGTTCTATATGTGTGATGCAATGCAATGTAATGTTGTGTGTGATTCAGTGAAAAGGTAGGGAGCCAGAGCCAGTAAAGTAGCCCGAGTAGACAGGTGAAGTTTGTCATAAGAAGAAGCTGGTAACGTAACGTATAGAGACGGAGGAGTAGAAGGAGGCCCTTAAGGGCAAATTTGACTCTATATTTTTTAATAATTCATATTCATACATATACTTACATTATTATTATTATGGTGCCTTGCATGTTTTACCATCTCTCTCTCTCTCTCTCTTATCAGTGATGATTATGACGTGTCTCGTCCCGAGACCGACGCGACTCGACTCTACGCACTATACATGTGATTAGAGAAAAGAAGAAGCTTCTTCTTCTTCTTATTCTTCTTCTTCTTTGTTGAAATATTTTATACTAAAAAAATTACATACATATTCAAAGTTATGATTGCTCTGTTTCATTTTCTCTCTCTCTCTCTTTCGCTGTCTCTTTCAACTCTGTTCTACGAGCTTCTCACGCTTCTTTGGACTCACTTGATTAATCTTGAAATGCATTCGGCAATGTGAAGAGAAAAACATGTTCATTATGCATCGTTGACATCTAGGATTTTCTGAATTGAATCTCCTCTTCTTCTGCCTGCCTCTGTCATATCGTCCAGAAATTATATAATATAATATAATATATTTCTTATTTCTTTCTGTGGAATCTGTGTACTGTAAAATGCATTGAATTATTTACTCGACTGGCAGATTCTGCGGGTCAGGTCTTGTTCAAATTTCAGAATGTATTTTTTTTTTTTACTATTAGTAAATAAAAAATTAAAATTATTATTATAAAGTTGTTACTGGCTCTCGTCTGTTCTTTGTTGAACATTTGTAGAATGTGTACGACGATGAGGATAATAAAGAAAAAAACTAGACTTTTTATGTCCAATTCTTTAGATTTTTACTTATTTATTACTTTGAGTGTGAATAAAATATTAAAATTTATTTAATTCACTGGTCAATGAATAGATAAAGTTTGAAGACGAATTCATTTAACCTCAACTTGTTTCCTTTTATTTTTCTTGCTCTTTCACTAGTTTAACATGACAATTGACTTTTGGTACAAGGTTCTGTAACGAATGTTGTTTCTTTTTGTATGATTCTTTCAGGGTTCCACGGGAAGCATTGTCAGGTAAATACAATCAAGAATTACATACATATTTATTGTATATGTCATTTACTTTCTTTCAGCGAACATTTTCCTTATTTTCCTTTTTACAAACTCAACTAGCTATCCGTACGTGTGTAATTTTAAGGACAAAAGTTAAACGTTTCAACTTAATTTCGTTTACAGGAGAATTATGACGATTGTGACAAACATCATTGTGAGAACCGTGCCACGTGTGTGGATGGAATCGGTACGGAATTTCATAATCAAAATATTATCAATATATACATTTGGGATATATTTTTCAGTTTATAAAGTGTATTATTACTAATTAAAGTTGTCAATTTTATTTTTTATTCAGGTTCCTATACTTGTAAATGTCCACCAACCTTCACCGGCACATACTGTCAAATTGTAAGTTCTTTTGAAACAGTTGTAGGCTGTAAGTTATTAAGTATGTTGTGTTTATCCGGAAAATATAACTGTAAACCAGAAAACTGTCTGGCCTGGTGTGGTGGAGATCCACAGATTATTTATGTAGATACTGGAAGGTATTTGACCTGAAGAGATAGATGTTTTGAGGGCGGGGAAAAGCACGTTTTTTTAGCTATATTAGAAAAATAGCTAGCCTCAAATATCAAGTGCTCATTTATTCTAATTAAAAAATAATTTATTGTCTTGTTTTTTTAAGGATGTGGATGAATGTTCGATCCGACCAAATGTATGTAAAAATGGAGGGACGTGTACAAATACTTTTGGAGGTTACAATTGCATTTGTGTCAATGGATGGACTGGACAGAATTGCGAGCAAAATTTTGATGATTGTGCTGGAGCTGCTTGCTTAAATGGTAAGATTTTTTTCTTCTTTTTACACATATGTTAGATACACTCCTATTGTTGGGTAATTGCATAAGATATTTGTTAAATGTACATACAGGATCCGTACATGTTGTATGTATTGTGTTTATTGTACATAATACTGTTGGGAAAGGGATTGACTAATGGCAAATGGGTTTCATAAATAATTGTTTAGGTGCGACCTGCCATGACCGAGTCGGAAGTTTTTATTGTCAGTGTCCTCCCGGGAAAACTGGACTTTTATGCCATTTGAATGATGCTTGTACCTCAAATCCCTGTCACGAAGGGGCGATATGTGAAACCAGTCCTATTGATGGCTCCTACTTGTGTTCATGTCCACCCGGTTTTAAAGGTTTCAGCTGGTAAGTCTCACTTGAATCATCAAACTGTATACATATTTACATATTTAAGTAGATGTGTGTATGTAGCAATAAAATCTGATCATATGATGATGCAAATTTTATAATCCCCATGTACACATTTTATTTCTGTTACAGTAAAATCGATGTGGATGAATGTTCGGAAGGTAAATAAATCTAAAGTTCTCTTTTTATTATTCTTTTTCTTTTTTTCCCATAATGTTAACATGTAAAGAATGTGTAGGAAGTTTTTGTATATGTTTTATGGATTATGACAACTAAACATAAATTTTACATTTGGACAGGATCACCATGCGAGCACAATGGGGTTTGTGTGAATACACCAGGTACGCCTCATTTTTACCAAAAAAAAAAAAAGAAAGAAAAAAAACTTCTTTCTCTCCATTCATTAATAATTAACATGGTTGATTCTTATACGCACAATATATTTTTTGTTTTAAGGTTCTTACAAGTGTAAATGCATGCCGGGTTTCACTGGAGCTCGATGTGAAGGTGAGTGTATATTTTTCATATTTAATATGCATTGCTCATCATATAGTAAGTATTAAGTATATTATTGCAGATTGATAATTTTACGTCAACTTTGAGATTGTTCACCTGTGAAATAAAAATCATTTAAAATTTTTCATCCTTCATCATCATCAATATATATATATATATGATATGATGCATTGTATTATATTGTGCAATCGTAATTCATAATAGTTATGAATGGCTCATGTCTTTAATTTTATTACTGGTCGTGACCAACTCACGAGAGTTTATATTTTTATTACTGTGTAAAAAAAACGATTGCATTCAACTAACGTATACAGGATAAAATAGTCATCTCCGTAATAATCATTTCAAATCTGCAATAATTTTATGATGTCTGATGTCTATTGTCAAAATCTCAATATCATTTTCAGGTATTTTTATTTTTATTCATATTCTTCAATTCTCTTTTGATTCACAGTTGATCAGAATGAGTGTCTCTCGAACCCTTGCTTACATGAGGGCACGTGTTTGGACGAAAGAGGTGGCTATCGATGTCTATGCATGCCTGGTAAGTACACTCACACTCCAATCTCTTACATTTTAATTTCAGACTTTCAAAGGTCATATCCCGATCATCATCACAGTTATCATTAACCAACATAATGCGAGCCGTAATGTGACATAAATTTGCATATCCATACATACAAGGAAAATAAATGTCAAAGCTAAAACGTTTAGATTGCAAAGTTATATTGAATATTTAATGGAAGGTGAAAGAGTGTAAGAAAGAAAGAAGGAATAGAAAAGAATATGAAAAGCATCCATGCATATTATATGAAATTCACATTTAATTACCAGTTTATTCCATTCATGCTTTGAAATGTGGATATACTAATGAGAAATCCACCGTTGCTAGTTGTTATCTGTATACACATTTCTACATGGACACATGCTCACATGTGGATAAGTTTAAGATGTAGGGATTGGGAGAATTGAACTGGAAGGAAGAAAACGTTACATAATACATAATATAAATTACACTAGAACAATTTCAATCACACAATCAAAAGCTACAATAAAATTTGTGATGTGATGATGCATTTATGTTGTTTCTCTGTTGTGTTGTATAAATTGTAAAACTGAATGTCAAAGTCGAACGAAGAAAAGAGGAAAAGGAGAACAAGACGAAGAAGAAGAAGATGAGGGGAAAAAAATACAACTAGGATGTACACAGTGAAAGGAATGAAAGGAGCTTTAGGGATCCATCCAGGTGTGATATGCGAGCAAGTGCAAAGTGATGTATGAATGCAGATAGGTTGATGATGAATGATGATGGTGCAAAGAGACACTGAAAAAATCCTACATACATACATACAATACATATTATTATTGCACTATACCATGCTCACTAAATTCATTTAAGAGCAACAAAAAAAACGACATTTCTCTACAGTGTCTCTGTTTATCTGGTTGCATGTGTGTAAGCGTATTTCTTGTGGGATTCTTAATCTGTATACATAGTTCTATACATATAGAAAGAAAAAGAATCCTTTAAGAAGATACTTATTGTTAGTTCACGGATAGAGACAGAGATACAGCACATTGCATTGTTTTAAAAAGTTTGAAGAGAGGGAGAGAGAGATGACTTCAAGAGAGCCGAAAGTCAGACGGACTCAAGACTCAGGGTTTGGCTTCAACAGCTCCTCTCGGAACGCTTCTCTGTTCGCATTCACCCTCAGCAGCGTGCGTCCGCGTACACATTATTATTGTTCCTTTATATTATGTATTATATAGGTAATATAGGTATAGATAGAGTACTATAGAGGTATACACTATACGTGTACGTACACTTGTTGTTCTTCGTCACTACTACATACTCCTTGGTTATACAGTATAGCTTATACTGTATTCTAGACATTCTATTTAGTATTCTATATCATTGTGATTGTGTGCAAGTGTGGAGCATGCATATGAGGAATCTCCAAACCGGGCAGGCACCTTCCCACATTATTAGCCAGTGTATGACATACACTGTATCTGTATACAATATTATACACCTTGTACACTTACACACATGGTCGAGGCAGTAGCATGTTCGTTATTCCTTATTTCATCCTGTCCATGTAAAATAATGGAGATACATAGTCTGAGGAGTGAGGTGGAAAAAAGAAATGCGTGGTGATGGTGCCATATTCTTGGAGAAGAGCAACATTTTTATACTGTAAATTCGTATGAAGCTCACTTATGCATTTCTTTTCTCTCTCGTCTCTCTCCTCTCAGTCGTCGTTGTGTTTGTAATGCTAATGTATTTCACTCACAACCACAAAGCGACGACTACAACAAGTTGAATTGTCTGAGTATACGTGTGTATATACAACAGGGTTGTACGAGAGCATAATGGGAATGTAAATTGTACATGTGTGTGTACAGATTCGTAAAAGTACAGGAGAAAATACAAAAAATACATCTCTCGTCCATGAAGATTTTCGTTGGAGAGAGAGAGAGAGAGAGAGAGATGGACGGACGTGGTCGTACTTCTCAAATGCACACATGTGTGTGTGTCTGCATGGCTCTCAATGTAAAAATGTATAAAGAAAAAGAAAGAAATGATGATGATTTCAGCCTTGAAGAGATTCTCGTCTATGTTTTGTGACGTTGATTGTGGATGGTAGTGGCAGTGTGGCTTCTGCTAACTATCTTCTCTCTCTCATCTTCAAACCAACAAGGCGAGTGTGTGTGGAAGTACGAGAACACACGAGAAAAAGAGGAGACGGAGGAGGACGGCCGTCTTCAAACTCTCAGACTTTTTAGAGCTAACTATTGAAACAAACAAAAAAAGTACATTTACATTTACAAGTACTTGGACTTTTTTTTATTACGACTCCACAGAGATTTTACTTCTTTATGAGAATCCACAATTGAGAATTGAATGTAAATTTATGCAGGATTTTTCCTATTATTCCAGTTTCAATTTTCCAAATCAATATTTAATATTTAGTATAGTGAGTTTGAGGAATATTTTACGATGAGATTAATCAAATCCTGAATAATGTGAGCATCCCATTTAGTACATGGTCGGGAGTGTATTAGTCGTTAATAGTTGGGCACTGGGCATTTGGAATGCATCAACTGATGATTGATTGGTCAACAGGAGTATGGAGTGTATATTTTATATGTATGTGTGACGCGAGTTGAACATTTCCCAGTCTACAATTTACAATCTAATGGGATCTTGTGTGTGTATTATTCTGTTCCTACTGTTCCTACATGAAAGAGAAAAGAAAGGAAGAGGAAAAGAAAAAGAAAGACAAAGTTTATCATCTTGTAAATTGTAAATATAGGTATATTTTGTACTTATAGAGACGGAATAGTCAAATTTAATATTATGTAATGTGGACAAGGACAAAAAAAACAAGGTAGGAAAACTCTACATGCTTTCTATTAAAGGAGATGTGAGACGGATATGATGATGATGAATCGGAAATTTGCTTCTTGACTCGGAGAGACAGAGAGAGAGAGAGAGAGAGAGAGAGAGAAAGAGAGATATGGAGGAAAATAAAGGAAGATAGGAGAAGGGAATGTGTGGGCAATAGTGGGCATATATATAAATGATTTGGGTAGAGCTCAAGTTTGGTTTGTCAAGAGGAATAGAGATAGAACAAGTACACATACACAATAATACACATGTACAAGTGGGCAGTGGCACTGTGAGGTTTTTAAGTCGTGTTGGTTGATCAAACAGTCAGTTCCAATCCTCAGTCCGAGTCGAGTTCCCAGTGTGCCACAGGAAAATGAAAGTTTAGCTCATCCATACAGATAGATGGATAGATAAATAAATAAATAAATATGTAGTTTTAAGAGCTGGAGCTGGAAAACTGAAGAGTAAAGCACACGGCTTGATACTTTCAATATACAGACATCGAGACATCACACATATGTTTAGTATAGTACATAGTAGGAATTGTGTATTTACATTTACTTTTACTTACATACTCGACTACTAACGAGTACGTGCAAATGACAAGACATTCCCCGATGAAATAAAATGAAATAAATCTTGTGTGTTTCGTTGAATCCCAAGACATTCCATCCTTCATCCATCAGACTCTCATCCGACAGACTCAGACTCACGCTCCTCTCGAGCAGCTTTTTTTTTTTTTCATTTTCATCAGACCCACATCATTCAAATATAGCCAAAAATTTGAGGTAGCTCTGTGACTCTGTGTAAAACAGCGTAATAAGGAATAGAAAAGCAACCTGTTCTTACGATTAGTGGTGTGTAATGTGTGTATGTGTGTGTGTGTGTGCGTTTGAGTGAGTGAGCTTGTAAAAGTAAGGAAGGAAAATAAATGTGGTATACATTAAATGTGTGTATGTGGAGCCATATGAGTCGACATTAGATATCAGATGAGACACAAAAATACAAGGACCTTTCTATATGTGTAATAAGTTAACTGCATGTAAATAGTAAATAAAAATGGATATAGGAACTCACTGACTCTGGAGAAGTTGAACAAATGGCTTTTCCCATCAAAGTTTCATTCTTGAAAATTTATCGTTCACTCTCTCACTCGTCTTTTCTGTACCTTGGCTTGAGAATTTTCCCAGATATATATTTTCCTTTGTTGTGTGAAGGAAAAACTTTTTAATACCAGGATTCCCTGGACACTTTCTTTCAGTGCGAGTCTACATGATATCCTACGGCACATTGAGATATTTTCATGTGCTTTACTTTATACTTTGCACCCTCAAATATTGTCTATCTATCTATCTATGTATCTCTTCTCCGGGGTGGGTTTTTGTGTTTGCTGTTTTCTTCGTCTTTATTCTTTATCGTCTCCAAGAATTTTAGTACAGTTTAAACGGAGAGAGGATGGAAAATATGTATAGATAGAAACAGGAACTCATGACATGAGGATGGTCTGATTTCTAAAGATTTTTGGTTCACATCATACTAACGACTAAATAGATGATACACAAATAGAGTTTGCTGTTAGTATTTGAAAATTGAAGCGGAATCAAATGTTTGTAGTCTGTGTGATTTTTTTACTGTGATAAAGGATGAGAGAGAGTTTAGTCGTTGGTCGTCTTGGACTTTTGGACTCGTTCGGGATAAAAAAAAAAGGTACAGGATATGAACATGAGCGTAAAAAGAATAAAAGGTTTTTATTAACTACAAAATAAGGAATTACAAGAGTGAAAAACAATGAGCCGTCTTTTATTTAATGGACACTGAAAAGAAAAGACGGAGCAAAACTAAAAAAAGAAAAAAAAGAGACACATGATGAAGGCTTGACGATGATGAAAAATAAGTAGAGGGAAATACTAAATGGTACAGAATGAAATGAATCCTTTGACTTTCCTCTTTCTTTCTCTTCTCGAAATTTCAATTTATGTACTGCACCGGTCGTGATTAGTAAACTTTTTTTTCTGTCCTTAAAAAACACGGTGTGTATGTCTAGGTATATTTACAGCCGTGCTTGGTATTATGAAAAGAGAGTATATCTGATCTGATAGTTTGCAGTTTTCAATAGATTTGAGTCACGATTACATGCTGATCTACATTCCTGTTGAACTGGAGTCGTGAATTATCCGCTTATTGAAAATGATGAAAATAGAGAAGCTCCTTTCATTCTATTTTTATTCTCCGTCACTCATACGGATATTGAACAAGTTTTTCTTCACCTTTGACTTTTGACTGGAGTTCAAATCCAGACTCTTTTTTGAATATGAAAAGAGAATCAAATTGAAAACTGCATGATAATGCATTAGCTGTCGCAAGAGAGTTTCTATTAAAAGTTGACTTATTGTTCCCGCTCGACATACAGTTAACAAAAAAAAGATGCAACTTTTGAACTTGTACTTGAATCCCAAGCGCTCATATTTTTTTACAATATCATCATTATACAGATATTATTATTATTGTTATGAGACTTTCAAATTTCGATGAAGTTATTGGGGGAAAGTGTTACATGGGATTTAAATTTACAATTTTACAATTATGATTTTGGAATGGGTACACTCGGAGTATTTATAATATTTTTCTCGTATTCTTCAATTCATCTTGTTCTTTATTCTTCTTTTTCTTTCTCTCCTTGTTCTTTCTATACGACGACTTTTCTTATGACGGCTGTTTCAACTGTGACGAAATGCCATTCGACAAGGATTTTGTTCTAGACTGAGTTGACTCTTCAACCTTTCCCCCTCACGTTCATTTCATGTGCACACACATACACACACAAACACAAACACATGGATATTTCTAAGATGTTCAGAGTTCCAGTTCTGTGGGTACTTGTTCCATTAAAGATGAGTGTAATTGTGTGAATGAATGAGTTTCAGAGACTCACAAGAGTAACTAGCGATAAGTTTCCAGAACCGTGAAAAAGACCTCAAATTCAATCCACTAGAAAGCCTCGTATCTTTATCGTTATATACATATATATATGTGTGTGTGTGTATGTGTGAGAGAGAGAGAGCATTTACTTTTTGTCGTTTGTAATATATATCTATGTATGCGGGGAAATTTATGACGATTTTCTCAACTCTAACGTAATGGGATTTATTTAGTTTAGTTGATAAAGGTTTCCTTAACCATGTTCTACATCGATATCAAGTTGGAAATTGTCCGAGTTGTCGGAATGTCATATTACACTTGAGACGTGCCATGACCATTTTGTCATACTGGATTTGTTTTTCTTCTTCTCTCCATTTAAATCCGATCAGATCAGCCAGGCAGAACACACTCGACTTACAATTAAATGAGTACTGAAGGAATTCCAACTGAAAGCAAGAGAGAGAGAACGAGAGATGGTTGTTTTGTTATAGTCAAGTGAACTACACCATACACATCGTCGTACACACACACACACACACACACACACACACACACACACATACAATCACTCACTCACACCTACAACTAACTTTGAATGTGGACACTTTTGATTTGGAGATTGGGCAAACAGTAAAGAAAGTAACACGGCATGTAATGGTCATATGTACAAATACTATAAATGTAATAATGTGTCATGGGATGCTCGTATGGTCATATTTGACAAGAAATTTCCTGCTGGTCCTCCTGCTCCCTCCATGAAAATCTTTTCTTCTCACCTCCTGTACACACACACACACACATAAAAAACAACTTTGAAGCATTTTCGTCTCACTAAGAGATTAGTCAAAGAATACGAAAGAGAGGAGAGTTAGTTTTTTTTTTTTGTATTTTGAGTATTTGAGTATGAGAAAGAAAGGCATGTTGGTCTTGTTCAGGGCACGTATAAATAATTTTTATTTGTACAACGACGAGCCCTGACGAGAGTTTCTCTCTCTTTTGGTCTCTTCTCTATAATAAAATGACGAGAAAAATATTATAATCCTCAAGTTGGGACTTTTCCCTTGTTATTGTTGTTCAAGATGAGAGATAAGATCTTTGGTGGCAGTGACTGGGCGTGACATACATGCTGGTTTCATAAAATAAAAATAAAATAAAAAAAACTATGCGATCTTGAGCCCAACAGTTTCTCCTCAACATCCTCATCCTCATCTCATCTTGTCTCCTCCAAATCAAATCACACAGGAAAATATCTATTTGTTTATTTTTCCATTCCAACACTGTGCAAATACAAATAGGGAAATTAAATAAAATATCACCGAAAAAAAGACATGAGTTTTATAAAGAAAAAACAACAATTTATACACTTTTCTATTACATAGAATGAAAAGTGAAAAGGAGTTGAGTTGAGACTTGAGTTACAGTCAAGTTTGTAGTGAGGGAGGTAAAGATTTTCGACGAGGATCCTCTTTGCCAACAGAATTTTTGGATGCTTGAACACGGAGAGGAAACAGAAAATATTGGGGAATAAAAGAAGATGGAGAGAGATGAGGAAAAAACTATATACGATAGGTGTAAAATTCATGCAGAGACGACAAAGATGACATGTTGTCTTTCATTCGAAATCCAATGGATAAAATAAACGCATCAAGTGACACGTTTTAAGTTTTAACCCTTTTTTTCTACTGATAGTTTGGGTATTTGCATGCATATATGTATGTAAAATATAGAGGATACGCGTTCATCCATCGAGCATCTCCTAATTTGATTAGATCATCCATGCTAGAAAAAGACAATAAACTATCCGCATCTTTTTACGGGCCGTGATAACGACGATTTTTGACTAGGTATATGTTCTATTTCTATTTGATATTTGCGATCTTCATCCTCCTCCTCGATGATGATTTTTCCTTGAAGTTGAAATTAACTACGTGTGTATTTGTTTGTGCACATGGAATAGTTAAATGATATGTTTATAGTGTCTTCATCGAATAACAAGATGACTACAAATATTCACTTTTATCGCATTGACATTGGTTTCGGTGCTCAAATTCCATCTCGTTGGTTCCATCACTATCTCTATCTGTGTGTGTGTGTATGTTTACGGTTTTTGTATTTTATCTGTTTATGCCGTGTCATACCGTTTTTCTGGTTATTTTAACTCTGTGGCCGTTCACCTGAAACCCCATCATGATGTTGTCTTTGTGTCATTGCTCGTATGTGTGTGTGCTCACTGCTCACCCATATGCTATCTCTATCTCTGTTTTTTTTGTTTTTATTCTATATATATGTATCTTGAAACTATTATCTTCCGTAACAACTCCAAACACTTTAAGTGCCTATGAAAAATTCATCTCATTTTAATTGCATATTTGTATACCATATGAAAATATGAAAAAGAACATTTGTGATTTGTCATGAAATAATTCGTCGATTACTTTAATGTGAGAAAAACAAAGTGGAAGAAAGTTACCGGAAAAGGATAATTTTGTTTTGGGGATTGAGAATCTGAATTTGAGACCTGTAATAATAATACTGTGAATTTACGATATAATTGGAGTGATGGTCTGCAGGGGATTTGCAATCGTTGTGGCTTTTGCCAAAGTTCCATGTGCTTTTATTTCATTCCAGTTTGTGTGTAAATATTCCACACATGTATTTATGTATATGTATGTGAATTCGGAGTACTTACACAGAAAGATAAACACAGGTAAATTCATGATCTTCCTTTTTGTGATTCTGTGTCTTGTCTTGCGTTGTGTTGTGAGTTGTTAAAAAATATATATATATATATCCCATCTGTTGTAGAACATTCCTTTGTTTCATTCTTGTTGCTCTTCCTTCGTATGTGTGTTGTTTCTAGTAAAAATAATGGGATTTGTTGTATCTATGTCTGTGTGTGTGTGTGTGTGTGTGTGTCTTGTATGTAATCCGGGGAACTCGTAATGTCAAGGTGCAGTAGTTAAATTGGTGTTTATGGAAAAAGTAGTTTTTTTCCCATGTCTGTTTTCTCGTGGAATTCCATGTCTGATTACATGGAGCAGCATTAGTAAATGAGCTTCCTTTTTTTGACTTGGACGATTTTGCAATGGTGCGTGAGACGCCTTTTTCAAGTTCTTTAGTATTTTCAACTTGAGAAAAGGAGAGACAACGACAGACACTATATACCAAAAACCAAATTACAACTCCAAGACATTCATTCGATGAGATTCGAGCAAAGTCATGGAAAAAGTATGTATGTAGAAGACGACGAAGACACAAAAAAATTAAATCGTACACGCACAAGCACATACATCAACATGATTCACCATTTACTATTTACTTATTGCAAATAATCATCAGACATCATCAGAGAATGTGGACAGTACAGTGGCCAAACAAATTCCATGATTTTTCTATCTACTAGTCTAGAAAATCCTTAAAGATTTACATGGAAATTAAAAACTAAAAAATTCCTTTCCCCCTGTCAAATCTATACAGAAACAGATAGACGGTTGAATAAACAGAGTCAATAGCCACTGAAGTTCTAGCGTATAGATATTTAATATGAAATCTAGAGTACACACACAGACACACACACAATAGATATGTAGAATAAGTCATCTACCTACTGTAAATTTGTCGTAAAAAGGAAATATTTACTTTTTGATTCGTTCTCAAATGCTATACGAGAGATTCGTCGACATTAAACCAACCGATAGAAATTCCATCCATTGTTTTATGCACTGTGGATGTGGATTTTTGCGGATCTCTAATAACATTATATACATATGTACAATACATAAATACAAATGGAATTGGAAGTAGAATGCAGAGATCCAATTTACAGGCCCCATATGATGGAATGAAGGCAGATGAAATGTAATATAATAAAAAAAAAGGACGGGAATTGTTCATATTTAAAATATTGGTTTGCTCTTGAAAACCGCATTAACCAGTCTCTTGTCAATATTTCCTTGAGACGACGACGACTGTGAACGAGTGAAAAGCTATAAAAGTTTGAGATAGTTGTATAGGTATGAAATTTTTTAATAAAGTATTAAGAGCTGTTAAAATGAACTGATAGAAAAAAAAATTCATGGCTGGTCAAGACCATAAAATCAAATCTCATTTTATATTCTCTCTCTCTCATTGTCAGCTTCTTTTAATATGATGGATTTTTTTTCTCTTCTTATTCTTCAACTTATTTATCATCATATTTTCTATTGTTTCTACACACTAAATGTACACATGCATAGATATGTTATTATGTACAACGTTCATCAAGTAGTCACACATCATTAATCTCATCCAGAGGTATGTAGATCATACCAAAATGAAGTGTATTAAAAAAAGGAGTAAAATAATTGTTGTACCCTCGTCAATCATCAGTAAGTAAGTTACACTATAGAACATACATATTCAATCTGACGAGTTTGACCATAGTTGCCAGTATATATTTATTTGATACTTCTTCTTGTTGGTGCTCAATCCGCAGGATTAAAAGGATTGTAAAGTATATAACAGATGTGGATTGTAGATGTAAGTATGTAAGTATGGACATTTTATTGTGTATTCACTTTGAATTTTACAACATGACACATATTATGATGATGACGATGCTTACGACAGCTTAGGATTTAGTTAGGATATGGTTAGTGATTGTTTTAACTGTATTATAACTGTGTATGCTTTATAATATAAAGTTTATATGATTATATACATATATTTATCGTATACACGCAGTTCTTGTGGGGATGGATTTTTTGTGTTTGGTAAACAGTACTAAATAGTAAATGATGGTGCACTTTGGACTTTGGCAATGATTAATAGTGATGGTATCTTGAACTTGGATGTCGTCCGGATAGGAATTAGTGTGGTAAAGATTTGGGTGGGTCAGTCTACTGGTGAAAACTGTGGTGAGCACATGTTCAAATGGAATGACAGGTTCGGGATCCCTATCGTTACTTCTAATACAACAACTTTCCTCTTTGTCTCAATCAATCATCAATTCTCTCAACTGTGTTTAAAGTACTGGATGTGTATTAGTATTGGAAACGTATATAGTATATACCATCGATAATAATTCCTTGAGACTTTCAAACACCAATCAAACATCACGCAAGTCAAAGAAATTTAAAATAAAAACTTTCAATATCCATCCCTTTGAAAGTTTTGTCTTTTCCTCGTCTTCGTCTTCTTTGACTTTGTCGCTCTCTCTTACCCGGCTGCGCTTCCACCCTTTTCCATCATCAGACAAACTAAACAATAATAAATCTCCGTCATATAATATTGTTCAGTCTCAGTTACGGTCAAATTCGTATCATTTTAGTATGTAGAAAAATTCCTTTTCTTGTACATATAGTTTACATTTTACATCTTATACAACAACTCAGTTAAAATTCTTTCAATTTTCGTGGTTTATGAAATGAAATGAAGAGAATTTTGAGGAATGAAGACTACAGACAAATAAATAGGATGCTGTGTATAAAGATAGTGGAATATCTGCATGTGTTTGCATTTGCATACATATACCTATGTATAAAATAATGAAAGAGTGGAAAATCATTTATGTGTGTGTTTTTATAACTGCCCCTTGTTGCATAGATACTCTGAACATCAGACCATGTAGATTTCGTATAAATCTATAAATGTATGTATGTCATGTGTATGGACATTGGACATTGGACATGCATACAATCTGTGTAGAACTTCTCTGGATGAATGAACTACAAGAAATCTCACCATGGGTTCTTTCCCTTTTACATTTCCATCATATCTAAATAGTAAATACCTATGCAGATACAGATATTGTTCATTCCCATTGCATTCAAATGAGGAGTCAGTTGGAAGAATATAAAGAAGAACAAAACAACAGAAAGAGAGAGAGAGAGAATTCTTATTATAATTTGACTGGGAAGATGAGATATAGCAAGTCTTTGGAGTCAGAGTACATGATGTTGTTCAGCTCTAATGGGTTAGCGGGCCGATGAACAATGATTTTTACAATACATACATAGATCATCATACATGTATTCTTTATACATGTAACTTATAATATTATTTAATATTTTATGTCTTCCTTGGTTTTCATGGTCATTTATTCTACCTGGACATTTCTCGTCCTTCCCCTTTTCAACCATAAACATTGACTTGGATTCATTTTCTGCTCAATTTAAATCGGTAGAGTCAATGCAAATCCCACTGACGGAGATGTTTTTCCTTTTTTTATTTCTTCTTTGAATATTTTTTAATTTAAATTTTGAATTTTCCATATCCTATATACCCTAGTTATAGTTATAGTGAGAGGGAAAATGGAGAGATGATTACGGAGAAGAGACAATTAAGCATGTGCAAGGAAAAAGTATATTACTGCACTTTTTAATACTCTCATTAGAATTGCAAAGGCAAATAATATTCCAGTAAAACAAAGATTATTATTATGGATATAGACAGACTGAAGGACGGTTGTTAAAATGGAATATAATTGGAGTTTTGAGCACGTAGAAGGTTTTCCTATACAGTGTCTTAGAAAATTAGAATATTCAAATTCAGGACAGAGTTTGGAAGATTCTGTGTATATGTATTAGCTCTGTCGTCCCTTCCTACCACTTTTTTTTCTTGACACGTCAAGAGTCTCTTTATGAATTTATGAGGTTGAGGAAAGAAAAAATTGTTATAGTTATTGTGTCACGGGTGGATGTTCAATGTGTTTGTGTTTGAGCTACTTGCCAATCGGTATTTGTATTTGTATTGGAATTGGTGCTTGTACCTACTCATGTTTGTATGCTACAAAATGGGAATGGAAGCCATGAAGATGTAGGTAGAATTGTAAACTGTGGAGAAACGGAGAAAAGGGTTGGTGAGAGGGTTGTAAGTCAATAAAATTTGGCGTGGTTTACAGACTCTGTACTACAGACTACAGAGTACAGAGACAGAAGAGGAAGGAAACTGAGATGTTTTTAAAGTAATGGACAAGTTTGTATGTGTAATATAAGAAATGGAAAGTATCTACAAGAGAAGAGATTTTACTGTATGTATATTGTATAGTTTTCATTTTATATTTGGAAACAATGGGCAGTCAAGTCCAAGTAGGAACAAGAATTCAGTGACTGCTCCAGTATACTGGTTATCCTTAATTCGTATTCTTATTCCCCGTCTTGAGAGTGTAGAGTTGCCGAGTGAGTAAATGAGTCATTGTTCTGTGTGAGGGGCTGCGTGAAATGGTTGTAGAGTAGAGGTTGGAGGACGTACGATCATCCAGCCAGGTAATGTGGAGAGAAAGACAGAGAGAGAGAGTCATCTGTAATTAGCTACACGAATTCAATGGTTGAGGGTGCTCTTCATCTATATCATGAATGGGAAGAGAAGAGACAGAGAAAAAGAGTCTGAATAACTTGAATTTGAACACAAACAATTAAGATTGTAGACTTTGAATTAGAGGGTAATGGATCATGTTCAAAGATCCACCACTTGAGTGTGTGTACTTATGTCATTTATTGTCCTTTCCCTTAATGACGAGTATGAAAATGAAAATTAAATAGACATTACATGTGCAGCTTCATATTAATATATCTATACGGCATATGTATGTATATACTATCTAACGAGGGGCATTGTCGTATTGTAAATAGAGCACTCTGTATACTCTATCCGCACACCGGTATAGTTGAAAACTTGAGGGATTTCATTAAGAAAAATAAAGCTTGTAAGTTGTCCAAGATGGATTTATGATTCCCCCTCCTCTTCGTTTCCTCTCAAACAATTTAAGGTTCATTAAATTTTTTAAGGGACGTATGCCTGCTCATGTCTTGAATGGATTTTTTCACCTTCTCCATTCTTAGATATCTTAGACTATATCTTAGTCATAGTTACATAACTATCTGTAAAAGTTTGCTCATCATTCACATTCACGACGTATGCACCATAAGAAAGATTTCCAGTCGTCGTCAAGTGAATTTATTTAGGAAGGTGGATGGAAAGAGAGGAAAGGGAAAAGACTAAGAAAAACTCGTCACATCGCGTAATAGGTAACGAAAAGAAGTTTAATTTTATGTGCATGATAAACGAGAAAAAACGAGAGTCTAACTCTAAACTCTAAATTCTACAAGAACAAAAGACATGCAAGAAGTTTGTGATAAGAACTGTTTTGAAATTCCCAATAGAATAGAGTGGAATGGGAATGGCAGTAGGTAAACAGTAAACTGATGAAAAATAAGGGAAACTCACACACATGCACATCATATGCAGTATGCACCGAATCTTTAACTTTGTTTTTGGTCTCTTGATGTGTTTCTTCTTTCTTGTCATCGACATATGTATCGTAAATACATAGTTTACATAGTCAAAGTCATGGATGAACATGAATGTATGGACGTGATGAGGAAAAAATGTTGTGAAGCTCAACCTTTATTCGGCCTTCGATAGTTTGCTCTCTACAGACTACAGATATCCCTGAATGGACACATATTCTCAGTATATCTGTATATGTTTTTCATTTTTCAATAGGAAATACGGAAAAATATGAATTTTGGTGTTTGTAATATGTAGTATGTATGTTTTCAGTGTACGGATTCTGAACTCAGAATTAAAAAAGTATGCATATATCTAGGTAGTACAGGTATATAGGTGTAGAACTTGGCAAGATTTTACATGGAGATAATCTACAGGCACTCAGCAGCTACCCCACGAAGAACTCATCAATAACAATAAGAGAACCAACTTTGAGAAATATGGGGAAAATGACGGTTAACTCGGTATTATATTGTACATACATTCTACCACAAAAATCACCATTTTCCCCCCAAAAAAATCTATGTACTCTTACACCCAACGACCAATATCTGTATCCATGGAAGTAACAGTGTTAGTATGTGTACTTGTACTTACTTGTTAGTTGCTCACACAGAGATCTAGATCTCTGAGTCTCTTTTGTTGTTGTGAGATGAGAAAATGTACCCTCTCCATCCTCATTTCTTTTTGGATGTTTGAGAGTAGACACATTTTGTGTGCTTTGTGTGTACGGCAAGTCTATAATTTGAAGGGACGACTTATTTATTGGCAAAAGGTAAAAGGCGGTAGGGGATTTTTCTATTAAGTTACACATTTACAATTTCATATTACTTTGATAATATATTCCTTGGTCACTTCCGACACACACACACATTTACTATTATGCTTCAATGGCTAATAGCATCTGTCAGTCTGGGTTCTCAGTTCTTCCAAATATTCCCTGTATACGTTTTTCATCTCATTGCAGGTATAGATACTATACAACAAATGTAGTTTGAGATCCTTCAGATTTCTGGATAAATAGTGTGGATTATTTTCTTGGAAATTCTCATATTCAATACGAATACAAGTACAGAATATTAGTACATATTTATGAGGATGGGGATTATCTCTCCTCGTTCATTGTGGGTTTTTGTTCCAAAGAAGAAGAAAAAGTATCTATAGAAAAATTGAATTTCGGGAAATTCTACAATCAAAACACTTCAATCTCTGGTTTCTAGTCCATTTCCTTGGAATTAGTTTAGGTTTAGAATGACGCCTCAATGACTTTATTCAATTAAATGAATTATTTCAAGCGCCGGAAACTCATCATTTTGTTCCTAGACAA
This sequence comes from Gisinianus flammeolus, assembly GCA_034699125.1. Taxonomy (NCBI): domain Eukaryota; kingdom Metazoa; phylum Arthropoda; class Collembola; order Symphypleona; family Katiannidae; genus Gisinianus; species Gisinianus flammeolus. The sequence continues at coordinate 44,113 of JAIUND010000311.1, forward strand.
ATAGAAGGATTTTAAGGGGACGGAGGAAAAGGTTGAATAAATTACTGGGGCCAGTGTGACACACATAATTTAATTTATTTTTTCCTAATTTTTTGTGTACGTTTTTCTTTGGACGATTCCGTATTCAGTATTGTAGGATTTAATAATTTATTATGTGAATTTCAAATGGAACAAGCCGATAAAGGAAAGGAAAGGGAAAAGAAAGGTGTCTGTAAATTGTATATGAATATTATTATTATTAAGTTGAGTTGAGTTAAGAAATTAAGTACTAATTGGTGACGGTTATTGTTGATGTGGAGGAGAGAAAGAAAGGTTTTTGTTCACGATTCATTTCTTTATAATCGACTGAAGGCTCTTCTGCATGATTCTGATTGTGGAAAATGATGAAGAGAGAGTGAAAAGGGAGTGAGGTTGAGCAGCCACTTGAATTTAATTTGGCGATGAATTGAATGAAAACGAGGAGTGAAGCGGTAGCTGGAGTCGTTGAGCGTCCGCTGGGGGATTTCCTTCATAAGAGTCTTGATACACAATCGTTTGTTTGTAATATAAGCCAACGTCCATACATTACTAAACCATGAATATTTCCCCTCTATATTACGCATAAAATGCGTGCTTGTAGGCTGTACAGATATGTAGATTACACGCATGCATGCAAGAAGAAAAAAAACATGGACTTTCATTTCAAGAGCATACAAGTAAAAAAAAAGTATGAAATCATATGGAGAGTGTATAGTAGTAAGCTAGTAAGTAAGTAAGTAGTAAGTAGTAAGTGGGTACAGAATCTACAGAACGCAACACACTGTTGGTCACTAATACAGATATTAGCATGTATAGAGGGGAAATGCCGACGAGAGTCTCTCTGAAGGATGTGAATGTGAATGCGTACACACAGAACATTATAAAATGATATAATATAATGAGGAGTTGATTGGAGCAATTGAGATTGGACTATCGCAGAGTTTTTGTAGTTTATTGAGGGTCCTCATTATTGTAAAATAAAATGCTGGAATGGGAGTAGGACTTTGACGCTTATGCTTAACTTATCTTGGTCTTCCAACTCCAGTTAATGGTTAATATGCTCAAGAAGAAGAAAACTTGGACTTGAATCCTGACTGGTCGTCGTCTCATCTCATCTTGTATTTATATAAATATACAGATAAAAAGGAGTGTGTCACGTACTTGGTGTACAAGAAAGAGATGAATAATAAGCAGAATATACATATATACATAGGCACAAGTGTCCCCTTGGCAAAATGAACCCTTGATGCCTCCCTGCTGAGATCCACGTTCAGTCTTCAAAAAATCTAAACCCCGACTCTCCAATAGAAAATCTTCTCTCTCTCTCTCTCTCTCTATCTTTCTCTGTCTCTCTTCCTCCATACTGTCGTTCGTTTTCTTTTCTTCCTCCGTTTCGTTTTTCAATATCCATCCTTTGTTCCTTCCATCAAAACCGGGAAGACCAAAGACCAGAGGACCATACCATGAGCAACAAGCAACCGACTATGTAACTACTTGACTACTTCTGCCTTTCGTCTGTGTAGAGTGTAGAGAGTATAGAGACAGCATATCTGTACAGACGTCGAATGGAGAATGGAAAAAGGGAACGCGGTAGTAATGGCGATGGTTTGGTGTGGCAGTAGTCGTAGCTTGATAATGTAATGTAATAGTTGATAGTTTCTTATTGTTGAACCATGTTGCCCAGTTTACAGTTTGAGTTTATAGTTTATACATAATAAAGTTGGTCCTACTAATATCTGTATAAGTACATATTATTATACGATAATATGTATACATAATATATTTGATATTTGACCAGTTTCAAGTTTATTTAAAGTCCTCTCTCGTTGATCCTTCCATCGTCCTTCTTAATCCAATCGTGTAAGCCTGAAATAGTCGGCTTTGTCCGCAGGCTCTTGTCTGTAAAATAAAATTGCCCCATGTCAAAAAATCCAATGGAGTAATATGTAATGCAATAGATTTGTACTGAGCCAGCATAGAAATAGAACACACGTCTGTCTACTTTGTACAATGTACATTTGTATACATGCTATTGAACACAGTGTTGATGTAGGTAGTATTAAATTAAGGATGGTGTAAGTGTGAGTTTCCTTCATTTTCCATGTATGTACGATACAATGTACATACATGCGTCATGCATCTCCAGAGTTTGGCTTCGTTTATATTTATAATCCAAATCCAAATCCATTGCATGACTATACATGAGAGGAAGAGAGAGAGAGAGTGGGTAGCTTTGGTTTACCTATATGTAGTTTCGTTCGAATATGATTCAAGGCCCTTTGTAGGAGACTAGACTCTAGTCACTATGTAGACGTGTAGAGTATTGTAGAGACTAGGTCTCTCTCTCTCTCTCAGTCTTCCATGTTCCAGAACTATATAGAGACCGACAGAATGGGTGGAGAATACCTAAATCAAGGGAGCGAGCCTTAATAAGAGTTTCCAGATATTATTATGATCGTCATATGTAGTTTTATCTACATGTGTGTTGTGTACGAGTAGAGAAAAACAATGTGTAATCAAATAGGGGAGATATTATTATATGTACGTTCATGTGCATTTGTATTGGGCACTTGTGAGTACTTATGTGGGTACATCTATTCGAATTCGAATGCATGTGTATTGTGTGTAGCCCTTTGATGACCTCCTGCCTTCCTAATAATTACCCTATTTCCTATCGGGTTATTCTCTTTTCCCTTTGGTTTATGGCTCAACTCGGCATCATAATTTCTGAACAGGTCCAGTTGTAAACGTCTACACGAAAGATTGTTGATTTTTAACTCTGTTATTATTAAAAACTACTACACAACATACACAGCAACTTTTCAAATTTCTTGTTATATTTATGAAAAGGTGCTCTGGAAAATATTAAATATTTTCATTTATAGTATATATTATAGTATATGTATGAAAAATAACTTTATTTCAATGGATAGTTTTAATACACATTTATAAATGAGGTTCATTTCGTGCCGTTGCTTATCTATTTTCCATGTTAAGTAAACTTTGAGGGAATCCAAATCCAATGGCAAGTAAGTAGGTAATCATAATACAGAGAGAGAGAGAGAGAGAATAAGAAAATAGAGTTGGTTGGTTTCCCTCTTCTTTCCCTACTACATGTGATGTATATGAAAAGGTAGGTAACAATGATAATTTTCACTTTGGAGCTCATTCGACCATTTCGGCATTCAAGTAATTGGAAAGTATTAAAGTGATTATGAGAGTGGAGCAAGAGCCTAAACCAAAATTGGACACGATGATAGGAGAACTTGTGCGGATGAGGGTTTTGATAGAAAGATGCGTGAGATTCACCTCATCATTCATGTTTCGAAATTCGAATAGGCGATGATTTTAAACATTTTTTCATATTTTGGTGGTTAGTGTAGTAAAAACATACTTCAAGAATAACATTGTACAGTATAGGGACAGGGATATGTTATATGTATATAAAATGTGTAGAGGGGGAAAATCGGTTGACGGTGAATTATAAATAATACTGGGGAAATTCTCTGATCCATGAAATTGATGATGTACATGTACGTACTCACACACACACATGCACACAGAAAAATCTCGTCCAGAAATCGTGCTGTTTTGTTTAACTGTGTTTTTGTATAACGAAAAGAGGAACAAAATTCTAGATTATTAATATTATAAAGAAGGTTAGTTTTGAAAAGAAAGATTTTCCTGTGTATTGTTCATCTTCAAGATCTACATTCATTCATTATTATTATTACCTAAAGATAGGTTTTCAAAGCATGTAGTCTATACTACTGGATTGACTGTTTTACTCATGGCTCATTGGTTTAATTGAATAACATAGAATGATGGTTGGGACTCGGTATGAAAACATTTGGGAATACGCGTGTTTGATTTTATAAAGATTGATTTTTGATTTATATTTATGATATTTTCTTTACAATAGGGTTCATTGGCGAAAATTGTCAGCACAATTTTGATGACTGTATGGGAAACAGTGGAAATGGCGGAAATCCTTGTCTGAATAATGGGAAATGTATTGATGCAGTGAATGGCTACAGTTGCAAATGTTTACCTGGCTACGAAGGGCGAAAATGGTAAATTTCTTTATTCCTTTTCTTGTTGTCCTATTTGATTTTGAATTAATATATACGGAATTGCGGATGTAATGATACTTGACTAGTGAATTTTGTTTTTTTTTTCAGTGAGATCCAAATTGACAATTGTGCAAGCAACCCATGTCAAAATTCGGGTGCATGTCGTAATTATGTCAACTCTTACCAGTGTGATTGTTTACGTGGATTTACAGGTACGTCAATTTCTATTATATATTATGCGGCAGAGATTGTGTACATATGTAGTTGCTTTAACGGTAGAGTGTAGTGACTGTACAAGCACATACGTGGTCAATCACTGATCACTTTAGATTTTTTTGTGGTCAACTCATCTTCAGTATTTGTTTTTTTCTTCGTCATCTTTTTCTTTGGCAATTGAAGCTTCTTCTTGTAAATGTTATTGATACTTCATGGATTGAGTCAAGTACAGGGAGAGTAGAGGAAGACAAACACGACATGAGAATTACATGTATGACATGTATGTATTGGGTGCAGGTAGGCCGTACATCACATTTGGTGTGTATTTAAGCTTGCTCTCTACGTTAGGGGTTCTTGTTCCTGTGCGTTAGAGAAGGTCATTTGAGGAAAATGTTGTATACGAAATACGAATACGACGTCAGAAAAAAATTGAAATACGAATCCGAATTTTATACGAAAGTCGTGTACACGAAAATTTCGTATACGAGAGATTTTTAATGAACAATACGAATACGACTGTCGTATACGATAGTATTCACTAAAAACGTTGATACATACAAAAAGTCAATTTCCATCATTAGTTTTAAGTACACAAGTACAAAAAGTCAAAAGATGAGAAGACAAAGTGTCATTTCAAGGTACGAAGACCTTGAGTAAGGGTGCACAGAGAAAAGGTCAACCGGAAAAAAGCAATAAAAACGTTATAAACCTTGCGGTCAAGTACCAAAACAACGTGTATAAAAGATTTTCGTATATTTTGTAGACGCGAATATTTTAACTATGAATATACGAATCCGAAACAATACGAAATATGCGTACCCGAATAAGAAAGATATCCGAAACTCTATGCAAAGTGGCATACGAATACGAAAAATCTCAACTTTGTACACGAATTTTCGTGTACACAATGCCCTTCTCTGCTGTGCGTGTAAGTGTATTAGAGGAAGAAAAAAAACGTCCAAGAGTTGTTGTTCTTCGTTTGTGGCTAGCAAGCAGCTGCTCTACACGAAAGTTTCCTTTTTAATTTGCATATATACACTCCTTAATATAATATAATATAATCAGGAGTGGACTGTCTCTCTTCACTCTAGTCTGAGTGTTGCAAGTGGAAGGAAGCAAGAGAGAGAGACAGAGAAAGAGAGAAAGAAAGAAGAGAAGTGGAGAAATGGAACAGAGAAAAAAACTTTAGCTTTTTTCGTATTCTTATTCTGTCTGTTACTGCTTGGAGTTTATGTATAAAATATAATGTGTGTAATATATTATACAGCCAAGTATTAGTAAATAGCTTTTTTCCAAGCGTAGTTTTCAAGTGTGTGAGGAGCCGGTCTTGTGTATTCGTTGGCTGTCATTTGAAGACAAGATTAGTATGCGTACAGAGAATCAGAGAGAGAGAGAAGCCTCCATGAAGCTTTTCTTATTATTATGGTTACTTTTTATAAACTTCAACTGCCGGTTAGTTCACTGTCTAGTCCTTATGTACATAAATACACGTTGCTTGTACTTTGTACAAGCCAGTCATTCAAATACTCATTATTATGCGAATTGATTTGCATGCTAGAATAGATAATTTGATTAATGCAGCTTTTTAAAATAAGAACACATGCACATATACACATTATATCCCATAAGGGAGGAATGTTAAGAAGCATTAAAAAAATCTAAAGGTTTCTTGTGTTTCTTTATACATTTACAGGCCGAAATTGTGAACGGAATTATGACGATTGTGCAGGCAATCCGTGTCATAATGGAGAATGCATCGATCGTATTAGTAAGTCCCCCTTGTTTTTTTTGTCATCATTTGACAATGGTCAAAGGAGTAAGTTGGTTAATGTGGCTAATCTTTTCCTCCTCTGCTTTACAGATTCTTTCACATGCGTTTGTCAGCCAGGCTACACGGGAAGTTTATGCCAGGCCCAAATCAATGAATGTCTAGTGACACCAACACCTTGTCATCACGGTGGGATTTGTATTGATAAAGTGGGCGGATTTGAATGCAAATGTCCAGCTGGAACCGGAGGGATATTTTGTGAGCAAAATGTCAACGATTGCTACAGGTATGTATGGGGAAATGACCTAATTAATGACTGCCTGATAGACGATGATGAAAAAACCTTACCTTACCTTGAATGTCTTCGTTCTTTCAGTAATCCATGTCAGAACAAAGGGAAATGTATTGATGGAATCAACAAGTACACTTGCGAATGTGTTGATGGATATGCTGGGAAGAATTGTGAGCTGGAGATTGATGAGTGCAGGTATGATAATAATTAATTTGGGGAATATTAAAATGACGTCAATAAATATTTTAAAAAAATGTATAACTACGCACATATTTTTACATGGTTTTTTGTGTATTTTTATTTTCAAAAAGCTCGAATCCTTGTCACCATGGAGGAGAATGCATAGATCAAGTGGCTGGGTACAAATGCAAATGTCCGAGAGGTTATTTCGGATATCGATGTCAGTCACTTGTGGATGAATGTGCCGAGTAAGTGATCTCATTATTATAATCAAGAGTAAACTACAAGAAAATAATCTAAATAATTAATCAATCAAGCTCATTATTTTTTGTTGTCTTTCTCTCCCTCCAGAAATCCCTGTGTTCATGGAGACTGTGAAGACGGGATCAATCAGTACATTTGTCATTGTCGGCCAGGCTACCGTGGGAAACGATGTGAAACTCAAATCAAATTATGTGACAGCAATCCGTGTCAACACTCTTCAGTTTGTAAAGACTTGTTCAATGACTATGAATGCTCCTGCAGTCCAGGCTATAGTGGGAGACATTGTGAAAATAATATCGACGAGTGTGCTCTTACTTTGTCCAAAAATGGTCAGCCGTGTAAGAATGGTGGGAGTTGTATTGATAAAGTTGGAGGATTTGAGTGTGCTTGTAGCCTTCCATGGACGGGACAGTATTGCGAGAGTGAATTGGATCCTTGTACGCCCAACAAATGCAAAAATGATGCCACTTGTACACCTTCCAGTAACTATTTGGATTTTGCTTGCAATTGTGAATTGGGCTACACTGGACGATTATGTGGTGAGTCTCTATTCCTCCTCATACATATTTTAGTACATTACTTTCTTGTAATCAGTGAAAAAAATCATTCATTCATTCATGATGACATTTTCAATTACAGAAATCGATCTGGATGAATGTTCCATGACCAATTCCCTGTGCAGAAATGGAGGAACTTGTAGGAATACAAATGGCTCTTACATTTGTGATTGTTCTGCTGGATACGAAGGACGAAATTGTGGTATGTAGATTCAATACAATACAATCCAGAAATCTAGTTGTAACAACAATTTGACTCAAGTATTTTAATAACTAAAATTCCCTTTCCTTGTTTTGTTTAGAAATAAACATTGATAATTGTTTTGAAATGCCATGTCTTAACGGAGGAACTTGCCTGGACGGAATTAATAGCTACACTTGTTTGTGTGTCGATGGATTCGTAGGATCAAATTGTGGTAAGTAAAACTCTCAAAAACTCACAGATTAAAATATAAATATAAATATCAATATAAAAAAAAAAGATACATGGATTCATTGGGTATTTCAATTTTTGTATGTACAGAAACGGACAGAAATGAATGTGACTCAAATCCCTGTTATAATGCTGCAACATGTAATGATTACGTCAATTCCTTCACTTGTTCTTGTCCTCCTGGATTTTCTGGAACCAATTGTCAAACCAATGACGAAGGTAAGTTCTTTTTATTTCCCTACAAAAAAACTATACTCCATACTTATTCTTCCAATCTGTCAACTAACTACATAATAATATATAAATTATATTAATTTGAATAGATTGTACGGAGAGCAGTTGTATGAACAATGGAACATGTATCGATGGAATTAACAACTACACGTGCATCTGTAAAACTGGCTATAGCGGATTTAATTGTCAGTACAAAGTTAGTTTGTGTGATAAAGATCCCTGTAGACACGGATCGACTTGTATCGATCTCGGTGATAGATTCAAATGTCATTGTCAATATGGATACGGTAAGGATACGAATTTTTGTGAATTTTTGCCACAATAAAAATCAAATTTGACTTTGATTTGTATGATATTTTGTATATACTTATTTTGTTATTTTATTTTTAACTGCATTTTTCATTTAGATGGGGAACGTTGCGAGGAAGTGATTGAATGGTGTAAGTCTGGCCCGTGTCAAAATGGGGCCACTTGTGAGCAGAAAGACAATACATTTAAATGTCACTGTACACCAGGATGGAATGGGATGGTTTGTGATGTGGAAATGGTTTCATGCGTGGATGCTTCCCTTCGTAAAGGTATGATGTGTATACAATTATATTCATTGGCGTCAAGATGAATTAGTTGTGTGTGTCCTGAGTAGATAGTATGAACACAAGAGAAAAAAAACTACAGACACACACAGTTTTTTTTTTCGTAACGTGTGAAAGAAAGAACGAGACAAGGACAAGGAGAGAACGACGACGAGAAAAGCAATTAAAACATTCCAATTTTTTTGTTCATTGGTTCATTGGTTCTTTGAATTATTTTTGTAGGTGTATCATTGGACAAGCTGTGTAATAATGGGACGTGTGAAGACATTGGCAAAGAGCATCGTTGTCGGTGCAAGGAAGGATTCACTGGGAGTTACTGTCAAAGTAAGTTGAACATTTCATCATTAGCAGTATCCCTTGAACATTGCAAATCCTCATCTCAAACTAATAAATAAACTTGTAAATTTGATTGTGTGAATAGATGAAAAGAATGAATGCGAATCGTCTCCGTGTCAAAACCAAGCCACATGTTTGGATTTCATTGGCTCCTACTCCTGTCAGTGTCCACCCGGGTTTCAAGGGCCAAACTGTGAGATTGACATTGATGATTGTGCAGCTAGACCATGCATGCACGGAGGTGTGTGTCACGATATGGTCAACAAGTTCAGTTGCTCGTGTCCACATGGAACACTGGGACAATTATGTGGTGAGATTTCCTGGCCAATTAAAATTCTTCTGCACTTGCTTTGAAATTGAAATGTTAAATTAATTAATTGATTTAATTAATTAATTAATTGCCCTATGTTCCCTTGCTTTAATTTCAGAAATCAATGTGAACGATTGTTTTGATGGTGGTTGTCACAATGGTGGGATTTGTATCGACAAAGTCGGTGGATTTGAATGTCAATGCATGCCCGGATATGTTGGTGGTCGCTGTGAAGGGGATGTAAACGAATGCTTGGAGAATTCCTGTTCCAAGATCGGAACTCAAGCCTGTGTTCAACTGATCAATCATTATAGATGTGACTGCAAAAGCGGGTGGGCAGGGAAATTTTGTGAGCATAAAGTGGACATTTGCCCATGTCAAAATGGTGGAGTCTGCAGTACTGGGATTAGTTCACTAGTTCGAACGAAACCTGCGAGCAGTAGCAGTGGGTCCACAACGGATCATCAAGTTTGTATCTGCCAAACTGGATACCATGGAGAATATTGCAATTTGACGGGCTCTCCTTGTGACAGCTCCCCTTGTTTGAACGGTGGAGCATGTATTTTACGTGGGGATGGAAAATTTACTTGTCGCTGTCCACGTGGGACGGAAGGAGAACTTTGTTCAAGGGATAATCGCCTGGATTGTACGCTATCTCCCTGTCAAAATGGTGGGAAATGTAGTCTGAAACCCAATGGACACGGTTATTCTTGTAGCTGCCCTGGACTTTGGCGGGGTAAAAATTGCGAGATCTTTGATCCACAATCACCTGGAGACTTAACCAACGTACAGGTAAAAAAAAAAGCAACCAACACTGCTCAGATTATAAAAACGACTGCATATTTAATGTATAATAATATGTATTTAACATTGTTTTTTTTGTACTGTATTTGTTTGTTTCTAAAGACGAATTTGGAGTATTATCACGTACAGGAATTTGAAATGGCTAAAAAGAAATGTGAGCGATTGAATTGTTCGGGGAAAGCTCATGATTTTCATTGTGATGACGAATGCAACACGTATGCTTGTGATTTTGATGGTGGAGACTGCTCACTTGGACTCAATCCCTGGAGAAATTGTTCCATTCCTCGTTGCTGGGAGAAATTCGCCAATAAACATTGTGATGCTCAATGTAATAACGCCGAGTGTCTATTTGATGGTCGGGACTGTGAACCGAAATTGAAACAATGTAATCCAGATGATAATAATTTCTGTGAGCGACACTATGGGAATGGCCTCTGTGATCAAGGTTGTAATAATGAAGAGTGTGATTGGGATGGGATGGACTGTGAAACGAAACCACCAGAGCTTGCCTCCGGCATCATGTCCATTGTCGTCAAAAATGTGGACGTCCAAGGATTTTTGGATAATAAAGCAGCATTTTTAAGATATCTTGGTCATCAATTGAGAACCACTTTGAGAATTAAACAAAGTCCATTGGGGAATGCGATGGTCTATCCCTGGGATCCATCCGTCGACCCAGCTTCCATCCTTCATAATGGCTCAGATCAAGTTCAATTCTCCACTGGAACGAATGGAGTCCTCGTCTATTTAGAATTGGACAATCGGAAATGTTCCAGTCAGAATTCTAGTAATTGTTTCTCAAATGCTATTGAAGCAGCAGAATTCCTTGCTGCGGCTGCAGCTGCTCATGCACTCCAGTCCCAATCTCAATTTGATATCATACAAGTCCGAGGTTTATCCGATCGAATCCCACAACCCACCACTGAAGATCAACCCAATTGGATGATTTATGTCATTATGAGTGCTCTGACCGTCATTGCTGTCGTTCTTGTCTTCGGAGTTTTATTCTCATCACAGAAAAAGAAATCACGTGGGATCACTTGGTTCCCGGAAGGATTCCTTCGTCATGCCCCTTCATCTGGACAACACCGACGATCTCGGAGGAGAGGACCAGATGGTCAAGAAATGAGGAATCTGGGGAAAGGACTTCATCCAAATGATATGGATGTGGACTCTGGGAATAGCGCCATGGGACTGAGTATTGGAATGGGCTATGATGGAATGATGACGGATGTGACGTCTCAATGCTCAAGTGACTCGGATAGACCACCAAGTAAACGATTAAAATCCGATGGTGGCTACGCTTCGGATCATACACTTTTCACGGAGTACGAAGATATTGATCCACGACCATGGACTCATCAACACATGGAAGCTGCGGATATTAGACGACCAGACATTCTCGCTCTCACTCCCCCTGAAAGTCATCATCATCAACAACAGTCAGGTTGTTTCGATGTGGATGTGAGAGGACCATGTGGACTCACACCTTTAATGGTTGCATCGTTGAAAGGGGGCGGTTTGGATGCTGGTGAGGATGAAGAGGATGACGGGACAGCGGCTGTGATTGCAGATCTTGTAGCTCAGGGAGCAAAATTGAATGCAACAATGGATAAGACTGGTGAAACTTCATTACATTTGGCTGCAAGATATGCACGAGCGGATGCTGCTAAACGTCTTTTGGATGCTGGAGCGGATGCAAATGCTCAAGATAATACTGGGAGAACTCCGTTACACGCTGCCATTGCTGCTGATGCCATGGGTGTTTTCCAGGTAACTTAATTTATTCATTAAATAGTAATTAAATGATAAATCCTACATCCATGTTCTTTCAATTCGCACATTTCTACATAATGTAACATGTATTTATTTTATGTTTTTCGTGTGTTTGTGTTTTGAACAGATTCTATTGAGAAATCGAGCTACAAATCTGAATGCCAAAATGCATGACGGCACAACACCTTTAATTCTATCAGCTCGTTTGGCCATTGAAGGAATGGTGGAGAATTTGATTACTGCCCAAGCGGATATCAATGCTGCGGATAATAGTGGGAAAACTGCTTTGCACTGGGCTGCGGCTGTCAATAATATTGAGGCGGTTCAAACTCTTCTTAATCATAACGCCAACAAAGATTCTCAAGATGAAAGGGTAATTATTATAAATTCATCACTCATGCATATAACTACATTGAATAGCAATTAATTAATTGAATGATTAAATGATTGGATTTTTCAGGATGAAACGCCGTTATTCCTTGCAGCTCGAGAAGGGAGCTTCAGCACATGTAAACTGTTGTTGGATCATTTAGCCAATCGTGATATTTCGGATCATATGGATCGACTCCCAAGGGATGTAGCTCAAGAGAGACTTCATCAAGACATTGTGAGATTACTGGATGAGCACGTTGCAAGAACCTCGGCTGGTCAATCCATGCAGCAACATCATGCACATCAACACTCGAATTCATCGACAATGAATGGAGTCTCATCCAATCATCAACAACAACATTCTTTGGGAGGCTCAGCACCATCCTTCCAACAACAACAACAACAACAACAACAAGGTGGTTTATCCAATGGAAATGGTCCAAATCCAAATCAATCTCAACCCATCCCAGCTCCCAAACCAAAGAAACGAACCACCAAGCAACAACAAATGCAACAAGATAATAATAATACTAATAATAAATTCAGTAGTGATGACACGATGGTGATGGTTCCCAAAACACCACGAAGACCTGCAAGTCGGAAAAAGAAATCGGCAGACTCTCTCCTCAATAATGGGAATAATGGGAGTAGTTTGAATTTGAATTTGACCAGCAGTAATAGTAACAGCTGTGGTGGTGCTATTAATCATGGGATGTTGGATAATTCCCCAATGAGTGCAGATAGCAGTACGATGAGTCCACCAGAACACATCTCACATCATCATCATCAATCTCATCAACAACAACAACAACAACAACATGGAGGAGGAATGTATCCTGGACTTCCACCAAATGCCAGTGCCAACTCTATGGCCATCTCACAACCCAACTTGTCATCCCTTGGTGATTCTCATGGAATGCCCTTCAATACTTTACATATGAACAAAGCACCGCCACCGTATGAGGACTGTTTGAAAGCCGTCTCTTTCCATAATCTCCACTATACTAATTATAATAACCAGCAAATTAATCAGTCTCAGCAACATCAACAGCAACAACAACCTCAACCACAATATCTACAGAATACTTCCCCGTTCCCAAGTCCACAGTCAGTGGCTTCTCATTTCACTCCATCGCCCACGTCCATGAGTTATGCTGGCTCCCCACCTTCCCTCCCACCTCAATCTGCCACGTCTCCAAATAAGCGACCCTCACTCCCCACATCTCCGACTCATATCAAAGTACTTAGAAATGCTCATCAGAATCGTCATGGTAGTCAAATGTTAGCTGGGAATGCAGTCACAGCTTTCGACTACCCACCCACAAATAGTAATAATAGTCAACAACAGTACTATAGTACGAACACTGCGACTACTGCGAGTAATACAGCGAGCGGTGGAATTATTAATTCTAATTCTAATGCGATTACTAATAGTAATAGTTCGGGTAGTAATAATAATAATGTTCAGACTCACTATCCAACTCCACCATCACAACATTCCGAAGGAAACACTCCGCCCCAACATTATACACCCGATAGTTACCCAACACCTTCCCCCGAGTCACCAGGTCAATGGTCATCATCATCTCCTCGTTCGAATTCCGACTGGTCCGAAGGCATGCAAAGTCCAGGGCATATATATAATGGACATGGCCATCCTATGCAACTCCAATTCACGCATTCGAATTCAAGAGGCCCCGAAGGGATTTACATTTAATTATAACTTTAATTTATGTATTAATTAAATTATTTATGTATATATATATATTTGGAGACTCAAGTCTCAAAATAGTATCATGACGCGGATCAAACTTCCTAAATCCTTTTATATTAGAGAAAAATACTTAATATGATGTGTATTTAATATTGTAGGAGTTATTTAGTATAGGATTTTAGTTATATCTTCTTGAATAAGGATTTTCATTTTTATCGTCATGTTTTTAGTTAATTTTGTAGATATGTACACAACTTAGTCACAGAGTACGAGAGAGATAGAGATGAACAACAAATGTGTGGGTATTTATATTATTACAAAACAATTGTATGTACTTACAAACGAATGTATATCCAGTTCATGATTTAATTTTTTATTCTTTACTTATACAGAAAATCATGAATTATACATAAATATGACTTGATATTTATTTATATAATTAAATAGTTATGTCCAAACTTTTAACGCTTTAAATGTGAGTACTGTTATCATAATAGATATATGATATATATATATGATAATATAATATAATATTATATTATAATATACCATATAGGTAACGCAAGTTAGTTTTGTCAAGTTTGTTTTGGTTTACAATCCTAGCTGTACAAACTTTCATTATAAATGTCATACTTTTTTTATAATCTAACTCTGTTTTTATAATTTATTAGTATTATTTTACAAACGTCTTCACACAGCTCCAAATTTTTTCGTAACGACTTTTTAGAGTACTTTTTTTTGTTTCCCATTATTGTTTGTGTTTCTTCAAACTTCTTCCGTTTCGTGTGTGCATGAAAATCAAAGGAAATCGTATAAATTATTTGTTCTTTGTTTTAACTAATTACTATAACTCGTACTAATGTAAGGTATATTTTATGACTGCATTTTGCATTCACTTATTCGACAAAGTCGTCACTTTTTCTATTCCTATTCATGATTTGCTCTCTTTGGATCTTTTTACGAATTTATTGACTTAGGAATTGATATGAAGCATCATGTATTTATGATGGAATGATTATGATACAAAAGTTTATTTACGAATAAAATGCAACTGAAACTGAATTTACTTGAAAATTGCTTGTATACATATTTAAGTACTTAAGTGAACTTTTAGATGTGTAGGTGAAGAATCTTACGATTTTCTTATATACCCATGTATATGAAAATGTAACAATGAAAAGTAACAAGTTGTTTTTAGCGTATGAAAACTATATTCAGAAATATTATAAATGATTTTGATACAAAAAATATCCTGAATTATATTTACGATAAATGCTGGTAAAAAACTATGATAAAATAATACAGTATGAATATACACAGTGAGATTTATATGCCAGGGTATACAATTTAAAACGAAATGCGTAAATATTTACATAATTAGAAATATTTACTTAGTAATAATGTTATACTACAAGTTGTTATACTCAAATAAATATTGGAAATAAATAAACATTTTTTGCACATTATACAACATGACTTGGACTATAGCGTTTCCCACCTATCACAATTTTATATTTGCTTACATAAGTACATGTACATACAAACTAAATTGCCTAATAATCGGCACTGCCGATTTGCATGCGCGTATTTAAATTTCAACCCTTTTCTGTTTTGTCACTAACTTGAAATACTTTTTAAAGCTAAAGGAAGGGTGATGGACTGAGGTATATGTTACAGTATTGTTTTTAAATGAATTCAAAGAGCCTTACCTCAGAAATCAACAGTAGTTAAAATGTTTGTATGATGAATCTGTATAGGAAAAGTAAATGGTCAGTGATCTGTTTGACGAAAAATGATTGACAACGTGTGATTAGAATGTCGAAATTAAATATATAGAGAGTTCATCACAAGTCACAAATCGGATACTCAAAATATTTAGCATATCAACTCTTTATTCATGTAAGTAAAAAGGTATAGAAAAGTCAAAATACTTGGTAAGTAGTTTGTTTTTTATACAGTGACAATTTACCTTTCTATATTTTTTGTATACATGCATGGAGCGACCGGACATTTGAAGAATGGAAATTTGTATACTTTTTGTGATTTATTATATTGACAATTGAGAATGCTCTGTTTAGTATCCAAATAATGCACATGAAGATGAAATGATGATAGAATTGAAAGAGAAAAGAGGGATTTGAGTATAGAGCGAGATAAGAGGTGTCGGTATAATATATAATTTATACAATTCACAAACATTCTCTCCGTTTTGACGGAGAGAATGAGTCGACTATAGGCCGTTGAGAGATGTGATCTTTTCAATGCGAGTGTAAAAAAATAGGTCATTAAATGTACCAATACAATTTGTAAGTGGGATTCGTGCATATAGTTGAATTGAAAGTAATCTGGAGCGAGCGGAGGAAGTCATAGGAGGCCATATCCGATTATTTGTTGTGACTCTACTCATATTTTTTACTCTCCTCTCCTCAACGATACGTAAATAAATAAATAAATATGTACATGAATGACAAAATGGAGGATAATTGTATAAATAAATGTGTCCCATAGTCAAAACTGTTTATGTTTAGGTAGTAAAAGAAACATGGCAAAGTTATTTGTCCTCAGGTTAATTCATGTACATTTTTTTGAAAGTTAGACACTGGGTCGTCGCATGAATTACTTAATTTGAGGGCAGCGTACTCTACAACAAACTATTTACATGATATGATGAGTAAACGTAGGTAATTTTGGATACATTGAGATTCACATGCAACATACGTATAAGCAGCGAGATTTTCCCTTCCTCACTTTTATTAGCATAAAAAGTCAAGGAGAAGCAACAACTGCTTTTTATATGTCCATTCGAATCGGAGCTAGAAACGTTGAAATATTTAGAGTCAGTAACTTTCGGGGCATTTGTGTTTGGACATGATGGCAAATGTCATTATTTTATTGTTTACTCTCGTAACTTTGAGTTTCAACTCAATATCTGCACAAGGTATAACGTTTAGCAAGACGAGAACTCACAATATTTCACATTACAAATCAGTTATATGGGTATATTTCTTCTGAGTTAATTCATCGTGTCTATATGTACGTTTTGTTTAGAATATTGTGGACAAAAGGAGCCGGATTCGGAGAAACTTTGCGTCTCCCTTCGCCTTCCGTGGCAAGTTGAGCCGATATATTTTTGCACAGGTTTACTCACAATTTGAATTCAATAAAAAAAACTTGTTTTTGTAGTTTGCAAAGACACAATTTGAGGTATAAAAATCAAATTATATTGGTGTATATATAGATAAAGAGAAAGTTCACTACAAGAAGAAATGTAAGGGATCCGTTCAGTATTGCCCGCCCATGACTGATGATACTCTACAAATTTCTACACCTTGGGATTGCTGCCCAATAACTTCCGAACCAGGTATTAAAATTACTTTACATATATATATTATACACGAAGGAATTTCTAATTTGCCATAATTTATCCTTGCCACTCTTGAAGTTTCATGGAAAATATGTTTGTAATTTTGTTTAGATCCATGTGCAAAAACAAAATGTCCAGCAGCCCCATTCAACAGAACGTGTACAGAGTACTTTACGGATTCCTATTGGGACTGCTGTCCTCACTATTACTGTGATGAAGGAGATCGGGATACATGTCATATAAAAAAACTGGAGCCTGGCTGCTTTAGTCACCCGAAAGACAAAGTAAACTGTACCGGATTTATGGATCCACATGGATGTTGTAACAAATACCAATGTGAAGGTAAATTTCAAAGTATATATCTGTAGGTACAATTTTTTAACTTGTGGGTGAATTTGGAAATATGTATATATAGGACAGGAAAAGCCGGGAGTTTGTCCAGCAAATGGGAAACAACAATTGATAACAACGTCTATGTCCGTCACGGGCAGTTCCTCAAATACAAACACGACTGATGAGAGAAAGCCGCAATCTCTGACTTTGCTGCCACCATCTGCATATTCCGTGATCTCTTTTGGCTCCCTTCAGCAATGCGTCGGGGACTTCACTTGTTCGAATCAAATGAAATGTTGTCCATCCAGTAATTTTGGGGCAGCCCTTCCATTTGGAGTACCTGCTGCAATCCCTGAAAAAAGGTTTCCAGTTCCACCAGGGAAATTCCATAATCACCATCACCATGTCAAAAGAGTTATTCATGGATATTGTATGGAACCGATCATGGAGAAAGCATAGTGAAATCCACCCACTATGTACACAATCTCTCTCTCACTATATATTACTATTTATTTTTATCAATTCATTTTCAATTTTCAAACCTTTCTTTTAAAATCTTTGTATTAACCTTTTCCTATGCGCAATTGAGATTTTTGTTTTACATGAATGATTACGCTATCTGTTTAATATATTTTTGTGATAACTTGAATGAATTTTGTTTGTAATGTATTCATTTTTATTTTTTGTTTTTCAAACTATCTATATAATTATATACTGACACAACAAAGAATGATCTGAAACGATTTTTGCATTCATATTATGCTTATTTAGTTTTAATTGAAATTCGGTTTCTGTATCGACTCGTTAATTTTTCAAGGGAAAGAAGGATAAAAGACATTATAAATCCAAAAATGAAAATGAAAAAAGCACTCCCGACATCCTCTAAGCCCAATAAAATTAATTCCGGACTTTTTTCTGCACAAACGGCGTAAGATGATTGGTCATATTGAACTGTGACACGAAAAAGTAGTCCACGTTCCTTCCACATTGCCAACCTGCTCCCACACATACACACACGAAAAAGCATCAAAACCCCGTTTAAAGAAAAAGAGAAAGTTTTCAGTACTTTTCAAATACTTTTGACGACAGTGAAAGGGAATCCAAATAAGAGATCCATATGCAAAATAAACTTACTGGTAACGTATGAATTTCCTGATTGGATCATCTTTACGAAAATAAAAGACGACGGTATGCATCGTGTTTATATTGACCTTAGACTTCAAATTACACAAGTCAGTGTCCGAGTAATTGGCGAGAAGAGTTCCGAATGGAAAATACTGAGCTTTACTTGAGATTAATGCAGATCTCATGGTAGCAACTTGTTCTAGCCCGTCCACAATCCCCACAATTCGAGCACTACTATTCATTTTCCTTGCATATTCCTATATATAGATGTTCAAGTGAAATGAAATGATCAGTTTTTTTTGTGTATAGGTATAAATTTGAAAACAAAATATATACCATGAAATTAAATGTTTTTTGATTAATTAAATATATGGTACTTGCTTCCACAATACCCACAGCTGTAAACGAGCCTTCCAGGCCAAGAAGAGTAAAACCACGACTGAGAAGATCCGATATGGAGTGGAATATATTCACTTGAACAGAAAATTTCGAAACTATGGTTGTGCTATATGAAATATAACAGAAGAGCGCAAAGAAAACTCCAGTGTAGAATGCAATTTGTACGGATGTCGATCCTGGACTGGAAAACCATCCTGTTGATAATAATAAATCGCAATCGATGTAATGACTCGATATTATCCTATATACTTATCCTATATACTTATATCGATAGAAAAAATTGATATTGCCATTGTTGTTATGTATATAAAATTACCTTGCTGGGAAACTGCACCAACTGACCATAAAACTACGTTATTTGACAGTTCTTCATCCATTTGAGAATGTGGATTTTCCGTAGTTAGTAACTGTCTTCGAAATCGCACAAATAATGCGATCATCATGGAAATGATTATCCATGCAAAGATGATTGCAACCCACAAATCTTTGTTGAAAGCTGTCAAATAAATATCTCGTATGGCTGTGGTTGGAGGTGGCCGGAAAAATACTTCAATTCTGGAATAATTTCTCACCATGATTTTTCTTACAAAATTGACTACTTTACAATTTGTATAAAATATGCCTAATTTGCTGATACCTTGAGTAATGGATGGGAAATGAGGGGGCTAAAGCTTCAACTCTGTAGGGTAAAATTTCGGAAACAGACAAAATCCAATCACCTGTGGAAATATTGTCATGAACAAAAAATGTCAATTATTGTTAATTGTTTTCTCTTTTTTGTTTTCATAATTCCGTGATTTAACGTGTGTCTAGTAATTTTTGTTTTTCACCTTCATGATTGATTAATTGTCCTCCCATTCCACCGAGAGTCTTTGAGCCATTTGCATGTACAATTTGACTAATCCAACCTTTCCCCACAACCACTTTCACTCTATGTCCAAAAATTGACTTCATTTTTTTTGTACAAAATCATTACAAAACTGTCGCCTCCAAAAATTATTATAAAAATCCCTGTACACGAAGTGTCCAAACCAGGGAGCGGAGCATAACAAAAACTCTGAAGGCATGGCCGAGAAAGTTCGGGCATGGCCGAGGAAATTCAGGCATAGGCGGGGATTTTCTTTACATTGCTCGAAATCCAGGGTAAAACGCCGAATTCGGGATCGGATTCGGATTTCTCATGATTTTTTACCCCAGAATGCTTAGACACAAAAAACAGTTTGAAAGCAGGTCAAAAACACCGAATTCGGGGTTTTCAATTCGGATTTCTTAAAGTTTGACTTTGGACTCGGATTCCTCGTGATTTTTTACCCAGAATCCTTAGAAACAAAAAACAGTTTGAAAGCAGGTCAAAAACTCCGAAAAACACCGAATTCTGGGTTAAGAATTCGGATTTCTCGAAGATAGACTTTGGATTCGGATTTCTCGTAATTTTTTACCCCAGAGTGGTTTAAGAACGAAAAATATTAGTAAAACAGGTGAAAAAACCCGGATAAAACCAAAACGGGTATTCTGATTATGCCCATCTCCAAACTCATCCGACTTCTAAGTAATACAATCCCAATAAAAAAGATCCCGAGTCAAAATCTCAATCGGTTCGAGAGTTATCGTCGGACGGACATATGCATAATTTCATAAGGGGAGCTCCGCTTTGCTCCGCTCCCTAAAAATTTATTGTACTCACGAAAAATTTGACCAAGCTGCAATTTTTTTCATGACGTGTGTTGATAATCCTTCGTTGAGTATCAAAGTTTTGTTGACACAGTTAAAGGAAATCCATAATGTGAATCGTTTGTCATTCTTTGGGGAAAAATATTAAAACCATTTATCAGTATATGGCATGAACAAATAAAATGAAAGGAAAATGTGGAGAACAGAGTTGTACACAAAAATTACCTCAGCTAAAACATTTATGGTGACCTGTCTGAAATTTCTTCGTCTAAATTTCATTGATAAAATATTCACGTGGTGAGATAGTGGAATCTTTTCAATTACGAGAATCTCTCGAATAAAATAAATTTCATAGACTTGAAACACATTGTCTTCAGGATTATCATCATTGTCTGATGACAATCGGAAAATACAAAAAAAATGGCTGTCATGTTCCAAAATTTCTCGGTTTCTCATGAAAAATGGATGATTGTCAATGCGGAAAGAGTCAATCAATGTATAGATGGATTTCTCGGATATAAATATTGGCCAAATTGTAAGAGTATAAGAATAAGTCTGATGAGCCAGTCGTAATTTTTTTTTGCTTTGGTTCAAAATCTGAAATTTTAGTTTAAAAAAACGATGCCTTTAATGATCACTCTAATTACTCTAATACATATACCTAGTAATAATAATATAAATTTGAGCTTAATGAACCATTTGTGCTAATATCCAAAAGTCTGGAACGTCCAATGGTAGAACGAGAGTGATGGTGGGTTCTACGCTACGAGATTCACCCTCATAAAAATGTGATGGAAAGAGAATTGCCTTTGCAGGCAACTTTTGCAGTGACACTGTAATTTTTGATGAAAACAAGAACTGAAAGTTCTCAATCGAAACTGTATACAAAAACAAACTGTTTTTGTATTAAAATATATAAAATGCCAATAATGAGTTCCAAAGTGTAAACTAGTATTATTGTTAAAAAATCACCAAAACTTACCGTTGACGTCTCTGGTAAAAAGAATAAGGGAAAATTGCTTCAAATATTCCGTCTCGAAAATTCCCAATGATTTTTTCAGAGGAAACTGGGCACATATGAAATGAATTTTTACGCAGCAGATTATCAAATGGAGCACAAATATTTTATTTGGCATTTTTTTTACTCTCAAAACTGTTTAATTAAAAGAAAGTACGAATGTGAGCGATGTATACAGTGGTTCTCGTGTATCATCTCCATTTGAAAACATGCAGACTATTGCAGACTCAATGTATTTACCTATCAATGTAATTTTATGGGTTGAAGTGGCAATTTGAGTAGGTATTTCATAAAAATGTCTCTACTCTCACACTCATTTACGAGTCGGCAGGCTGCCAAAGTCTGTGTGACGTCCGAAAATGCTTTCAACAAGATGAAAAGTAAATAACTATATTTATTGATTTCTCACATGCCAATCTGACCGTATATATAGTCATCATACAAACACATCTACAACAATTTAATTCTTGTCCTAAATATCCGTAGTTTGAGATAATATGTAGAAGGACATGGTTTCAAAAATGAATAAACTGATGCAGATTAGAAAACCGATTCCGAGAATGGTGAACGCACTTCTCACGTCTTGAAATTCCAATGGGTTCCTTTCTTTTGCCCGTGGGGAACATTCAGGCGATAAAATATTCAAGAAACTCTTATGCTGTCGAAAAAGCAGTCCAACTTCTCTCCAATGAGCTATTCTGTACAGAAAAGATGAGACCACACTATATATAAAGAAAAACTATTCGAACGGATGCATCATGAAAGAAAAGAATATATATTATGCAATATTTTTATGTTTTTCTTACTCAAGTCCGAAAAATCTTTTGAGGGGATCAAATTTTCGGTAAAATTGAACGCTTCGTTGTTTGTCTATGGGTGCATTGACGACACTCAACCAGGAACAAAACTCAACAATTTTCGTTGTATTATTCCGAAGAAGAAATGGAACAAATAAATGTCTGCTACTCAAGAAAGCGGATTTTGAGTTGAAGATTTTATTGTTCCCTTCATAAGGGCTGATGATCCTTGAATTTTCATCCACATTGTCATTTCTTGCCAATGCCTATATATATATAGTTTTCACAATTCATTTTAGTCTCCTCGGTAATTTAATGGTATAAATTACAATAAATATAATGCCTTTATTTTTTTACCTTGACAAACGAATGTCCTGTAAGAGACTCCTGATTGCCATAGATTACAAATCCATGTCGTATTAGATCATTGAGATGATGAAATCGACTGAATTCAACAGAGAATATTGAAACAATGGATGCACAGTATGCTGTATTGTATAACAAACTTGAGAGTAGACTACTAATAAAAATAATTTGAAGGGATGACGAGGATGGCGAGCATTCCCATCCCTTTTGACAAATCACTCCAATGGCCCATAATCCCGCATTTTGGGCAATATTTTCATCCCATTCCGTGCAACTGTCTGTATATTTTTTTTTGATGAAAGTAAAGGAGATTATACAAAAAATGATGAGAATCCAAATCCCTAAAATCCCTAGCCACAGATCCTTATTAAAAGCTTCTACGTAGATATCACGATACAGATTTGGTTTTGGTCTCCGAATGAAGGCTACTAATCTGTAAAACCACAGAGGAAATTGACATGAAATATAAGTTAAGACAAAATCGGAACCAGAATTTCCCAAAGGCAAACCTTGATGACTAATTTAAAATATTTACTTACTTGAAGCTGGATACGGGCTGGGAAATACCAAAATTTTTCAGTCTATACTCCAAAAGTTCTGAAGCCTGAAGTGTTACGTCAGCCTCATTCTTGAGAATGTTTTTTCCCATTCCTCCGATACTACCATCCGGTTCTTCCAATATCCAGTCATCTCCATAAAAGAACTTTAAACTGTCATCAAGGGTATACATAAATCATTCCATGAACATATCCAAACACCCGCAAGTTCTTTTCCACCGAAATGTGAACAGTTTACCTAAAATTCAATTGGTGGGAAATGAAAGTATACATTTCGAACGCGAGTCCTCCAGTCAATTCTTCACTTCCATTCATCACGGTATATTTTGCAAAAATTGGAAAACTCCGATCCTTCTGCAATTAATAAAAAATCATGAAACTCATCTCGGCTTACATTAAAAGAAAATTGGTGAAGAAAGGGTATTATAATGAAAGTCAAACCACGGCAACTGCTGTAACGTTCGCCCCATGGAAGTTGTTCCTTCTCTTCACAAATCGTAAAAAATCTGAAGGTTTGAAAAATGTCAGTGGTTGAAAAATGGAGAGACCATTAACAGAATAAAATTCCCAAATGTTCACTTCCTGTAACTCGGATTGACTTTCATTGAAAATAATGTAGCAGTGACTATTTAGCGATAACTTGTAATTTGAGGACGGTGCTAAATCTTCCGCAGTTGGAATTTTTTCAGTGTTTTCTAGTGGGTCTGGCCAGAAGATAAAAAAGTAAACTGAACGAGTTTGTGCTGCATCCTTTTCATAGAAATGGGAAATTTGGAGGAGAAATTCTTGAACACTCAGTTTATTTTTGGGTTGAAATAGCACAAGCGATAGGGAGGATTCATTAACATAATTAATTGGGGAAAAGTTGAACGAGTCATTTGTATTGCTTGGCCGTAAAGTGGTTTTTGTAAAACTGCTAAAACTTGCATGTTGTCTCGTTTGAGTAAATCTGTCATTTCCAGACTTGATGTCACTATCACAAAATATTAAGTCAATTTGTCGAGTGAATTCAACGTCAAACATTTCCAGTGTTTTTTCCAACAAAAGTAAATCATAGCACTGGACACTTTTCTTGTATGAATTGAAATAAATGAAAAGACATATAAGTATGCTAAACTTCATAATTATAAGAGGAAGAAAATGTGGACGTTTTGTCCAACTTTTCCTAGAAATTTTGCCTTTAATTTTTTGTCTTCAGTTCAACTGAATTTCTCAATGAAAATGAAAAAAAATGTTGGAAAAGTTTTCGTTTTGGAAACGAAAAGAAAAAGTAATAATACACATAGTTGACAATGTCAATATAATTAATTTCATGAAATGCTTACTCGTTTCGTAGGCGGTTGACTGAAAAATGCTTTCATTTTGATTAAATTCCGATAACATGGAATGTTTGCATACAATTCATTTGTACAAGTGAAAAACCTTGTGGAAGGTTGTTGTTGTGGTGTTCAAGACTCAACTTAAACATAATCGGTAATATCAGGATTTAAGTTTGCTTAAGTGTGTACATACATTGTACAGGCTTGTTTTTAATTATTATTAAATTTGATGAAATACCGTATTTCACCTATTTGAATCCGGGCCTCCAATAGAGTCCGGGGGTTTCCTGTACTTATACATGTTATATACATACGTTTTGCCCGAATTAAAACTAAAATCTTAAATAGATACCGGGGACGCAAATAGGTGAAATACGGTACTATTATTATTATTATTATTTCTATGTTTTCAAAGGCGTATAGAATGCGTTGGTGTTCCGATCGTGTGATATAACACAAAGGAAATTTCAAAGGTTTCTTGATGGCATTTTTCCCTCGCAACGTGATCTCAACCCTTTCTACTACGAAGTTTGTCTCGTCTAGACTGTTTACAAATTATTACAATCAAGTCAATGCCAAGTGAATTTTAAGAGATTGTAAGCAAGTGAATATATATAAACTTAATATACACAGACTTTCGTAACCAAACTCAATCAAAAATTAGAGGGGAACAGTCCACACAAATCTGAAGCCAATCTTTTTATAAGGTCAGTTGTATTTATTTATAAATAAAAATCTATTGGAAATAGTAATAGTTTATTATTTTTTTTCGTGTTTTTATTGCTGTGAATTACATATCTTCTCTCTGTATATGTACAATGAATTGAGTTTACTTCATACATCGACACTACACTTTGTATTTCTTTTGCCAGTACCGAATTTATTTCGTCGGTATATTTCATTTAAAGAGCATATTAAAGTCTTGTAACAGCTGTATTTGTGAAAGAAACTTTCATATCTAAGGCTCCATCATAATTTAGATAAAAGATTGTCATCCAATTGTTAATACCAGTGTGATTATAAAAATAAAATTATGTATAGGTGTGTATGGGAAGATTTGTCCTTGTACTTAAAACATAAAGAGAGAGGACAAAGAATCACATATGTGCACGTCTACATATTGTTACCATCACAAGTTTTATGTGTATATAGTTCATGATTTGTGTTGTTTTTATCACAATGTAGATTGCATTGTTTTATATGTGGAGTCAAGTAAGAAACCTTCCAAAGACTTTGAAAAGGAAAATGTCAGGAAAACCAGATGAAATCGGATTAGAAGCAATTGCTCCAATAACAGACGATGTGGAAGAAATGGACAATGAAAGGGACCAGGTTGTCCCACATGATGATGATGATGATGAGGATGACGATGATGACAGTAGTATTGAAGCATTAGCCTGGACGGATTTTACAGACGATGAACTTGAAATTGCTAAAGAGCTTGCCGAAAAAGAATTTCCAACATTAGATGAGAAAAATGTTGAGACTTTACCCACTTCCATTTCAAATTCACAAACATCTCAAGAAAATAGGTCAAAAGAAAGTGATGATGAGGACTCTCCATGTAGTGTTTTGTCCATCTCTACAAGTCAAACCTTTAATGTTGAGGATATGAATGACGATAGTCTTGCTGCTCATGACCATTCCAGTGATGAAAATAGAGAGAAGAATCAAATCGAAGCAGATGTTGAGGGTTCATTGTCAGTTCTCAACTCTGCCGAAGATAAATCCTTTGATGATAATGTTCTTGATGATGGTCCGATTTGGGGAAAGGGAGCTAAATTGTACAAATTTCGAGAAAATGAGAGGATCAACCAAAAACTAACCTTTGGAGTACTCTTTTCTGTCGTCTTAGCCATTGGTATGAATACATAATACATGTATATACATTTATATATTATTTATATTATAAATCTCTACTGCTTTAATGTATGGGATACATTCAAAGTTAAAATTAACACTGAATTGTATTGGATTTCGCAATGTTCATGTGCAAATGGATTTCATTTAATGAAATGGGTTGTAAAAAATGTCACATTCACCTTTGTTTTTAGGTATTGGAGTCGGCAATTTTGTGGCCTACAACGAGTACGAAGGGGAATACAATAAACCAATTATGATTGACCAACATTGTCCTGCTCGAATTCGTTCGTCTCCGTCTGTTTCATCCTACGCTAAAGCTAAAGGTCCATTAAACGATGATGTCATGGTTCCTTCAAAACCGATGGATAAAAATCACTTTCAGAATTTTAAAAATGACCGTAAGCACAGCATATACCATACCACATAATATTAATTTAAACGTTTTTTATTTATAGTAAAAAATGTTACACTGTATATAATGTACATGTATATGGTTTTACAGATTCTGGTTCCATACAAACTCCAGAAATCACCGATTCGTACATTGCAAGTCATACGCAGACGCTAGCAAATGTAGTTAAAAGTATCGATGAACTTTCAAAAAAAATTGACCAATTTCAAAATACTACACGTCAATTGAGTGGTATCATAGTCATGAAAGAAGATGTTAAAAAGTCAAGGGACAATTTTCCGGAATCAAAAATCTATAATAGTCTTCCTCAACGCAATAAGATGAGTACGGAGGATGAATTTTCTCAGTTCTTGCCAACATTCAATGATGACTTGTCCAACTGGGAAAGAAACAAGTTTGATGATCCTATCTGCACTAAACCCCAAAAGGCTCCGTTTCCCCAGAAAAATGCTGTACCTTTAAAATCCAATTTAAAAGAAGCAAATGTTTTATCCAGCGGTGAGTCCACAACAGTCAATATCCAGGATCCTCTACAAGACAATTTAAAAGTTTCCTTTAATGTTGGTGATAAAAAGGCCGTTAAATCAGAAATGGAGAAAGTACAAAAATTGAAAACAGAGAATCAAAAAGTAAAGAAAGTAGAGAAGCTCAATTTAGTCTCTAAAAACGAAAAGAAGACACTTAAGCGTGAAAAGGGTGAGAGAAATTTGTATGAAAATCAAAACAGCTATAAATTTGATAACGGTAGTGGGAAGGAACAGAAACGACAAGAAGAGAGAATTGATTACAATGCAAAACAAGACAAGAAGCACAGTAAGAAATATTATAAACAGCAGCAGCAGCAGAATACGAAAATTGATGAAGGGGATCAAGATAAAAAATATTTTAAGCGAGAAAAATCCGTAGACAAGGAAAGTAAAAAGTTCAACAAGGAGGGGAAGGAGAAAAAATTAAAGCGTCAAAATGCTATTGATGGGGAATATGAACAGTTCAAAAAACTTAAACAATATCAACCAAAACTGAGAAAGTCTGAAGTGAATCAAAATGTCAAAATGGAGAAACCAACTAAATTTCAAAACCAAGATTTCCAAGTAAAATCCGAAAAGAACCATGATGACAATGATTTCAACAACAACAAAAAAAAGTCCAAGAAATCTAAAAATGGTAAAGATTCCACAAAATTTGTAATAATAAATGAGAATCAAGGTGATAGCTTCTTTGTCGCCAGTGAAACTCCTCATAGTAATAAAGAGAAAGAGATTAAGAATAAAAACAAACCAATCAATGTCGATGCCAATGATAGAAAGGAATTCTCCAAAACGAAAATAGAAAAAGAAGATGCCGAAAACATCAATATTGGTAAGAAATATTCAAAGTATTCAAATTACAAAATCAAAAATGACAAGGATTGGAATAGTGAGAGAGCTAAAAACAGGGAGGCTCAGCGTGTGTACCAAAATTGGAACAGCGACTTTAACGAGGATTCTTTGAAAATTAAACGGAAGCGATCACACAATTGGCAAATTGAAAGAGATCGTATTCGAGAAAAGATCAGGAAAACTGACTCCTAAAATTCTCTTTTTTACCATTTACCTGATCTAAATACATTATTAGAAATGACCATCGATAGTAATGTTTAATCGTAAAAAAAAGTATATTCTACAATCATATTTTAGAGTCAAAATCGTACGAATGACGAAAATATATATAAATGTAACGACAACATTTAAGTAGCTTGTACACGAAATCGCATTTTACTGTATTTATACATGTAATACAGGTATAGAATCTAGGCTATGTTTTTTAACGATCGTAAACAAGTAATTGTCTTGAATTTTTTAAACTATGTATATGATATGAATTTTTAATATTTTACGCTATAACTTTACTTTTATGGTTATTGTTACACGAATGAATGAAATATTTCATGACATGTAAACAATTCACTACTTTTCTTCGTTTTTTCTTTCATTTTTGCTTTTCCGTTAAACGGACTGGAATTAATAATTCCGAATTATATATTTTAAAACAAAATGACGAAATAGCAACTCGAAA
Organism: Gisinianus flammeolus; assembly: GCA_034699125.1. NCBI lineage: Eukaryota > Metazoa > Arthropoda > Collembola > Symphypleona > Katiannidae > Gisinianus > Gisinianus flammeolus. The sequence goes on from JAIUND010000311.1 coordinate 73,332, forward strand.
CTCACATTTCTCAGTTTTCTTTCATAATTTGAGACTACACACAGTGAAAAGATGTTGAAAAGCATCTATGCACACTTATTAGATTCTATCAATTTTTTTATAAATATGAATTATAAAGTCCATTTATAATTTGAACCAAAGAGAATTCATACATCTGGACTCTTTGATTTGAACTAAAATCTCTGTTCAACATTCACCAAGTTGTATGTACCTATTGTAATTTATATTAAAACGCTCATCTCATGTTTTATGTGAGAATTTGAATTATTGAACGCGTATGACAAGGTATGCCATTTGAAAAAGTATTTATTTATGTTTTTTATAGATGAGCTAAATGTTCGCAATGTAAGTTGTGTATATTCAGCAGTAATTCAGCAGTGATACTTTTTTTTTACTTTATAAGATTACAAGAGAGAAAATACATTTGATTTCCAATAGATTATGAATTTGATTAGTTAACGAAGGCACGAGTAATACGAACATTAAAATAGTTTAATATATACAACATTATTGTTATTGATACTATAGAATTCCATTTTTCTGTAACATTCTATTCTAAATGATTGTGTATGTGTGTGAGGTGTGAGCTGCAATATATGGCATGTACTTAAAACTGTGATTGAGATTGTGAACCTCCTGTCAAAGTAATATGCGATATATTCTGTGAATTAGATTTGAATTGTGATTTTTTAATCAATCTGTTTGTCAACACCAATGTGATGGAGCCTTGTGTGCTAGATTTGCATTCGCGTTTAATGTTTTAAAAATGGAGTATTTAAATATTGAAAAGTATACATAGGTAATAATAACAAGGGAAACTTTATTATGTCTAGTATTGTCATAATTTAAAATACTTACATAAAATGCTTGTATTATATTATAGATTTTAATGAAAGTATATATTATTCCTGTTTAATAAACAGTGTTTATTGTGAATCCTATCCAATTGGAGATGATTGTCGTCTGGGATAAAAATACATAGAGTATTTATTGTAAGTAAGTATACTGTACGGTTGCTATTTGATTTCATGAAAATTTTGCTGCTAGAAAAACTCATGTATAGTTTCGATTCGAATATAGGGAATAACAATGTATGACTAGTTTTGTAATTGTGTACCTTTTATTAATTTTATTTAAAGTTTTAACAGTAAAATAATTTGATGTACTTGATGTGTGTGATAAAATACGTACTATACTTACAAACAATGGAAAATGGTCCTACAAATAGCATAATGAAAAGTTAAAGGTTAACGTAAGTATAGGTTTTAGAAATAAAATATCAATATTTAACGTTACTTTTAGTATGCTTGTCCTACATTATGTAAACCTTATTTTAAATGTGTTTTACGTTTGAAGAAATAAAGGTTTTAGAATAATAATAATGACAACACACTTGGGAAAACTCTTGTATTCATTTCGCAAAACGTAAATGTATATTTCTGTCGTTATTTTTAAATTAAGACTCGTCATCAGGCCAGGTTAACCTGACCTGACCTGGTTTTGAATCAACCTGCTCTGACCTGAACCAGGTCAGGTTGCTTTTTAACCTGACCTGGTCGACCTGTGTTATGAAAAGCATTCCGTGTTTCTCAGTTTAGATAATTTGCAAATGTTTACATTGTAAATATACATAATAATAATAATATTATGTCCATATTATGGCTACATTCGAAGTTGGAACTCCATTAGTAATTGTTTCCTGGAGAGCTTGAGCACGAGCATTTAGAAATATATCGAAACGCGTACAAAATTGGACGTTAAAATTATCAGTTGTCATGTATATTTCAATTTATACAGTATTGGAATAGCAAACGTTTTTGTATTTTACGCCGTAGCAAACGCAAATCTTTGCATCTGCTATTCAAGCTTAGAGTATATGTGTTATATATACTCTAAGCTTGATATGAGCATATTTTGTGAAGATCATAGTCCAAATTTTAGATTCTGAAGTCTGTTCATACTACATATTTCTTGTTGAAATGCTCAGAAATCCAAGCCAAAAGAAATTTTATGCCACCAAGTTTTTTAATTTACACCATCCACGTTTGAATCAGCAAGATGATGAAAAATATGAAGCAGTTATTAATACTTTTGAAATGGCAAAAAGTATTCTAAAAGATAAAACTAATGTTGAACCACAATCAAAAAGGAGGAAATCCGAATCGTTTGTCAAAATTTTACAGTCCATGATTGACAAAAATTTCACATGTGCAGTGTGTCAAAGTAGAGCAGAATATGTAAGCAATTTTACAATTGACTGAAACCATCATCTTTCGAAAGACTTAATCAATTAATTAAATTTAAATTACGCAACTTGTTCGGTTAAATGACTGTCTCAATGAATCAGATACACATATATTAATGATAATGTCTGACATTTTCCCAGCCAATAATTCTAGATTGCACTCACATGTTCTGTAACAGTTGTGTTGAAAACTGGCTATTAGCATCAAGTCAAAAGGGACAGTGTAAAACTTGTCCAATATGCCGAAAACTCATCCGGATTGATGATGACAATCTCGAGATACTCCCACTCAGCCGTTTTATACGAAAAGTGGAAGCAGTTACTAATTTATTTGACGCTCAAAATCAGAATCCATTGAATCTTGAATGCATTCATGTTGAGTCCGACAACAAATTGGTTCACCTCTTAAAATGTTTGGATATCCCCTGTAAATTCAAAAGCATCATGACTTTGTGTCAATTCATCCCAATAAAAATGTACCCCAATGCCGAGTCAACAATCAAGATCAAGATGAATATGAATATGGCATGTGTTCAATTAATTAGACAATTACGGGATGCAGACATTTGTCAACTTGAAAAGTCAAAACAGGTCAAACCCCAAAAGAAGAGCATCTTTCAAATAGTTTGTAGAAATCTTGGGGATATTTACAAAATGATATTCCCTTGGCATGAAGAACTGGAAACCATCACTCAAATCATTTCAGATCTTGTCACTCCTTTCCTACAAATCCTCTTACCAAACGGTCATTGGACAAAAAGTATAAGAAGACGAGACAGATGGATATTTAGTTCACCGTCGTCTTTATTTTACTGGTGGGTCGGATTTTCATTTTTGTTTTATGCTTGTTTCATTCATTTGACGGGGAGGTTAATTACTAGTGAATCCAAAAATCGTACAAAAGACTTACTGAAGCACATTTTGTTCTCTTTCTTTGATGCTCCGTCATATGACTTAATTGCTGCCATCATGGACGCATTTAATTTAGGTCTTGATGCTATGAATGTGTAAAATTTAAACCAACAATAAAAAACCACGCAAGTTTGTATTACATTTAGTGTAAGGTCAGCTACATAAACTGTTAATAATTGCTTCGCTTTTTGTAGTGTGAGAGAAAATGAATTTATTTCGATTTAAATGAAATGGAAAATAAAAGGGATTTTTCTGCCTTGGTTTCCAAGGGAAAAAGAACGGAGAAGGGATTTTGTGACGACTCAGAATTAGATATGACTTGAATTACTCGATTCAACCACGTTACGGAGGCACGAACAGGAATTTTGCAGGATTGTAATAGGAAATGATAGTCTAAGCATTGAGTTCAGTCATAAAAATATAATATGTACGACTATAACGAATATTTGTAAGCAATATTTGAAGCTTGAATGAGTCATTGCAAAATGACTCAAGACTTCAGAAGTTAATAAACTGATTTATTGTGGAATGTTTCCCGGGAAGATTTCTATCGACGTTTCACGTAATCGCACATATAAATAGTACATATATACATGCTTTTTTTTGTCTTTTACATGCCATTATTATTGTTTGTTTGTTCAGATCACAGGCTTAACCTATACATATAGACAAAATAAAGCTTTGAATTCTAATCACGAATGTTGCACAAATTCAAGTATTTTTGGATAAAATTAAAAGCGAAGATTTGGGGGGCGAATCACAGAAGCTTCAGCAAATTCTTTCACAATATTCACAGGTTGATTCCCATCAATATAAATCATTTTCGTACCTAAAAAAATTTTGTTTTGTAAATTCAGGTTGTACTTTATACTTTATAGCTTTCTACAAACAAAATAATGGAAATACAAACACATGCAAAATACTAAAAAAACCCACCATAAAATGCAATGATGTCATCCAAATTGACAGTGAATCGTTCACATCTTTTTTGAATAGCAAATTCACTGTGAGGATTTATCCTCATATTTTTGTCCTCGTCATCAAGTATTTTGGTATTACTTGAAGGATTGATTGTTATTCCGCCCAAATTACTAATTTGACGAGAAGTGATGGATCGCCTTCTTGCTGCAGTCCGTTTTTGTGACACTGCTTCTCCGACAGAAACTAAAAATACTCGATTCGGAGTAAATGAAAGATCTTCCATAATTTTAGCTTGAATTAAATTCTCTGGAAAACCTTCCAAAATCCATCCTTTTTTCAAACAATCTTCTCGATTTAATTTTCGCTAAAAGAAAAAGAATTGAAGCCCACAGCAATAAAAGTTATTACTATATATATCATCAATATAATGGACGATAATATAAACACTTTTCCTTAAATTTGTGATTACATTCAACATTGTGACAATGGCATCTTCAGAGAGTGGAGTCAGATTTTCCAAGTAGAGTTTGGCTTCGATAGCCGTGTCATCGGTCCAATGAGAAAACCCTCGAATTGTTTCCATCCAATCGATTTTCAACAGTCCGAATTTCTCTGAAATGTAATCCGAAACAATACTTTTACCTGAGCCGGGTGGTCCCACCACAATTCTATATATACAGTCACAAGCAGCAAACCAATATAAGATTAGTACATTGAACAGGTAAGATAAAATGTCAAAGGTCAAAGAGTAAGTTTTGATGTACATTTTAGGAATCAATGGAGCTCCAGATGGCTTCCTTGCGATAATTGTACCCAAGAATTCAGCCTCTAAATCTGACTGCTTTGTCGTCGACCATCGGTCATGTGAAATTATCTAATGTCATATAATTTTAACAAAATTTTCAGTAAAATTCCTGCGATTTTATCATGTCAAATCTTTCATTCGTGTGTACTAATTATATATTGTTTTTACTCTGCAAATATCTGAGCTGTAAGCAGTCCCAACATCCTTGAGACTGAAAAATCCTTTTGTGGCTTCCATTTGAGAAACGGACATTTTAGATGTGATTGCTTTGAGACTATGAATAGAATCACCATTATCTCCCATTTTGTTTAAGTCCTTATTTCCACACTCACCAGCTCCCGGAAGAAGTATGAATACTTGGCGAGGAATCAAACCATTTTGTTGAGCGTACATGGACTCTGTTTTAGTTCTCGGAAAACCTTTTGGAATTTTTTTGTATTTTTGAAAGTCAAGACAGGAACAAGTGTATTGTATGTATAGTGTATACGAGAGTGGAATTCATTTGTGCAAATAATTTTGAATTACCGTAGAGAACATAACCGGATTTCATACAGTCGGACATGGAGAGACGTCGATTCATCACAGCAATTAGCAAATTACAAAGACACTGATCTGGTTCATAATCATAAAGAGCTGGATACACCTGAGGACGAATATCTTCTGGAGCCGTTTTAATAATGTCTTCTAATGTCAAGTACACGGCCTGGGTACTATCTGCAATATTCTGTCCAATCTCGGCGGCTAACAAAAATTACAGTCAATTAAAGACTCAATAATTGACCAAGTCTATCAGAATTCGTGAATAGATATATTGATACATGTTATTTGCATTGCGTTTGCACCTGGATATGGTCCAAGAATAAAAACACGAGGTGAGTAAATGCTCTTTGCGACTCGAGGCATTTCATCTCGAATGTAGCACAATGGATCTTTTGGTTTCCACATGAGGAGCTCACGAAATACTTCCATCATCACATCAAACATCCCATTTTGCTCCGCATACACATGGAATTCTTTTGACCATCTCAGTGGTCTCAGAACTGGGTCGGCCATAAATATCAAAAAAAGTCTGTGCTCTTTCTCACGACGAACTGTCAAGTCTTTTTTGCAATTATTAGTTAAGTCGCAGATTATGTTAGGACTTAATGTGTCAGTCTTTTGAGGTCAATTTCATTATTTTTGACCGTCAATAATGGCAATATATCTGAGCAATATCTCTCTATAGAACATATTTATAGAGAATTAACTCACAGTGCACAGTGCAGTGTACGATAGTTTCATTTTTGATCCAGTAATTCAGAATTATTTATTGAAAAAGTCATTTTTGGAAAGTATCGGAAATTGGTGTCGACAATGAAGTAAAACAATTTTATCCTGGGAAACAGCGACAAATATATGTTAATTTAAATATGTCGAAGAAGCTCTCACGTCAATAGCATTCCTCAATATTAATTTACAAGACGAGTTCGTCAAATGTAAGACGTCGAAAAACCTCAAAAAACCGAATAATTTCAATCAACTGTCATTTCTTCTGAATTTGACATTTCGCATTGCTGGAGTTCATTCGAAAAGGATTTGTATCACTCCGATCATTTCCGACCGTGATTTTTCGAACTATCCCTGTCGTACACATACATTGCTTAGCAGCTTATTCTTAATATTTTTTTTAAACCACTATTACACTAGAAACAGCGACTTTCTACGCCGAAGGCAGCCCTTGTTTATTGGTGAAAAATTATTAGTGAAACTCTCACTTTTAGCTAGTATTAATGCCATCTTCTTAGCACATAAAATTTATTCAAATCATTCGCATTTGATGGTACAAAAAATGTTTATGTAGGACTTTTACATTACAGTAGAAGAGGATTGGCGTGTGTAAACCAAAGTTCAAAGATTATTTATAAATAAATTGATTAGTTTTATAATAATGAAAATGCCGGACACAACAGTGCACTGACGACTTGAACATTGAATGTAAATCACAAACAAGATGAGCTTTTAAAATATTGACAACTTTTTCTTGTCATTCCTTTGGTTCTGTTCCTTTGTTACTGAGATTTCCGAGTTTCTGAGTTCCCTCAGGTGAATTTCCATATTTTCCAATTTTAGCTTCATTTTGTCTACTGTTGTTTGATCCCGTCCTTCATGACGTCTCATTCCAACTTTTAACTTGGCAATATTTTTATTCACTTGTTTAATATTCTCACCAAGATTAAGCATCTTTTTATTTAGATTCTTCGAGGAATCCTTATTTAATTCCTTAATGTTAACATTATTTTTCTTGACATTTTTACTATCTTTGGACAAGGATAATTGGCTATTTAGAAAACTAAACACACATTCACTATTTTTTTTAGGTTTCTTCTCTTCTCTCTGAGCTTGTTTCCTCTGAAGTCGCTTCAGTCTCTTCTCTGCACTGAATAAATTTCCATCTTTAGCTTTCTCTTTCAGAGCCATACAGGTATCTAGCGAGAGGCCTCGAGGTAAAACAATAGCATCGACAGGCTCAATTCTACCCTCTCCGTGACGACCCAGTCCACTTCCAATTATGTAACCCATTTTTGCCATTAATTTTGAGGCGATTCCCTACACAAAAAAATAAAAAATAAATGACCATTTGTTTATTGATTTGAATTGTTTAATGTTTAAATATCATTAAAATTTAATCATACCTTTGTGTGTTGTTCCCATTGACCTAAGCGTCCAGTAGCTTTCATTTCAAAAGGAAGATTGTTCAAATTCGCTTGGATATTATCATCATCAACATCATCATCATCATCACTATCACTTTCGCTTGAAGGAGAAAACTCGTCATTGTCATCATCATCATCATAAAGAGGGCAGGTGTCATGTAGTGGAATTGTCGTAAACGTTTCAAGATATGAGTCATACTTTAATACACAGACGCCTTTTTCTTTGATTTCTACAAACAAATGAAATATAATAAGAACATGTAGGTATGGTTAAATAAAATTAAGGAATAATATCCAACTTTACTATACTATATCTACTATGTTGTATGTCCATACCTGAAACAGTTGCCTTGTACCATAGTCCATCAGCATACTTCGCTAGTACTCTGGACTCTGGAACAATTTTCAAAAAATCTGGTTCCCTAAAAAATGAAAAACAAATCATGAATATGAATTTTATATTTTACTGCAATGATTGTTCACGTCCTGTTTACTAAGATTCGAATGTATGATAAGTCACACACAGCATGCTTACGTATATTCTTTAAGTTGAGCCAGTGAGACAACTTCGCCGTGAGAAAATTTACACCCTTCTTCGAATCGACAATGTCCATCCATAAAATAAGAACAAGGTTTCATACTATCCACAATTGGTTGCGAAAATACGACACGAACAAAAATCGTATCAAGGGATTCGACTGGAAAATTAAAGAACAATTTTTCGTTAAACTATATATCATACGGAAACCTTACTTGTCAAACCAATACGAATGTACCTATTTATATTTGTACGCTTATATGAAATGTATCATGATGAGGACTTACAGCTTGAATTAGTTTTTTCGACATTTAATACTATGGCATTGTAGTAACCTAATTGACCCCATTGGTGTTCATGCGGAGCACGACATTTCATACCGATGACACTCTCTTCTATTTCGGACAATTCATCCTGTTTTGTGTGATAGTCAAATGGTTTAGTATAATGTAAATATGTACTTAATCCTTATTACTACTAAATTGTAATTTATTTAATACATATATATATATTTATATTTACCTTGATTGTATCAACCACAGGTTTATTATCACTGAGTGATTCACTACTATATAATCCACTTTTTTCAACAACTTGAATGCTGCTGTTATCAAATGCTGCTATCTCTTCCTAAATTTTAAAAGAAGACAATACTTTTAATTGCAGATTCAGAGTCGAAATATGTTTGTATTTTAACTTGAAACTGTTACGCATCTTTAAGCAAATATGCAAATGAATTACTTGAAAACGACGAAATTCCTCGTCCTCGTTGCTATCCAGGGAAATTGGTAAAGGATTCGAGTTACTGGAGCTTGATGTAGCAGGTTCTAAACTATTTTCTTCATATTGTTGTAAGCTAATTAATTGATCAATCATCATTTGAATGTCCGACTTATCTTCTTCCTTTGCTACAGCAAGAACTTGCTGCATCTGACGAATTTGTACTTGCAGTTCATCCATTGCAGACATAAATTGAGTATATACGACACAGTGAAATCTGTCAAAACAAATTATGTGTAATTAAACACAGGACTGTATTATAAAAGCAAGCAATTGAAATATAAACAACATTCAGTGTCGGATTCACGAAAATAAAATGTAATTATTTATTTTGCACAAAATTCTTTACAAATTAATGACAATAAACATACCTTAAGCCAATTTTCCTTGACCTGCAAGACAGTGTCACACAAACTATGGATTCTAACACCCGAATTTATCTCATCTGGACTTTTGAAATGAAACAAAATGACCAACTTTTTTATAAAGTATTTTATTTAAATACGTTTGAAAACCTTCATCATTCATCATTCTTTCAATTTGAAAGTTTCAAAAGTTCATTTTTTTTAGGTTTCAAACAAAGCGGCTCCAAAACAAAAAAATCTAGCTGCAAAATTACATACCCATTCGCAAACTGCGAACATCAGTTTTGCTAAGTTAATTAATTTAAAACAGTTCAATTATAGAACCCCAAACCAAAAACAAATCCATTCATTTATGTCACATAAATTATGCCTTATTATTATTTTCGGATTATGTATTAATATTTCATAATCTGAAAATTCGTAAACCTTCATGTCCTTGTCGCATATGCGAAGAAAGGAGGGGTTCCACAACATGTACATGACATATGTACGCTAATGTAAAAAAAATCGACCGACAGCCTCGCTGATT